>JABUQX010094016.1:10000-12500 GCA_015478945.1 Trachelipus rathkii
CACATTTCTCTCACTTCATACATTCGTTTTACTGACTCAAATTTACTTTTTCTTCGGTCTCACTAGCCGTCGGTTTCCCAACACACTCGCCACTTTACATCCGCTTAACCAACCGACTTCATTCATCCTTTCCACATGAACGCAAACCATCTCAACATACTTTATTTATTCTCTCATTTACCCTTCTTAAAAACACCGCACAACAACTCTCTCTAATACGTTCATTCCTCGTTTTATCAATTCTTCTCACACCTAGCATGCCCCTAAGATTGTCCATCTGAACACATTGAACTTTAGATCTATACTTCTTATTCCAGACCATAGTCTCACTACTATACAATAACACAGGTAACAACATACCCTCATGTAAGACCCTAGCGCACTCAAGACTTAGTCCCTTTACATTCACCAACAATTTAATTGCACAGCCACCTTCCTGTCCATCACGAACTTTCTAACCTACAAACTCTGCATTCTATCCGTTCCCTCTCATCCAACCTATACCCTAAATATTTAACTCAGACACTTGTTCCAGCTGCTCACCATCTAACATAACTTCACACTGAGGAGTGTCCTCACTCACAACCATAACCTTACTCTTATCCACGTTTACTTTCAAGCCCCTCCTTTTACACACCCTGCCAAATCTCTCTACCAATCCTCTGAAAAACTCTCTTCAGATTCGCCACACAGAACCAAATCATCCGCATATAATAGGTAAGGCACCCTCCACTCATCTCCATTCTCCATCATTCTAACACCATTTCCTGCCATCTCCACCTCGAATTCTTTCATAACCCCATCCATATACAAATTGAATAACCAAGGAGACATAACACAACCCTGTCTTACTCCGCTATTTATCCTAAACCAATCACCATTGACACCATTTATTCTTACACACGCTTCACTATCGTCATACATACTTTTGATTCCATTCAGAAGCCTACCACCAACACCATTTATCACTAACACCTGCCATAAAGCTTCCCTATTAACTCTATCATACGCCTGTTGCAAATCCATAAAACCTAAATACAATTTATTCTTCTTCTCCCTCATTTTCTCAATCATTTGTTTCAATGTAAAGATTTGATCCACACATCCTCTACCACTCCTAAACGCACCTTGTTCTTCACCAATCAGTCCTTCAGTCACTCGACGCACTCTTTCGACCAAAATACCAGCATATACCTTCCCTACAACACTCATATATAAATATATATATATATATATATATATATATATATATGTATATATATATATATATATATATATATATATATTATATATATATATATATAATATATATATATATATATATATATATATATAATATAATAATATTTATATATAATATATATATATATAATATATATATATATAATATATTATATATATATATATATATAATATATATATATATATATATATATATATATATATTTATATATATTATATATATATATATATATATTATATATATATATATATATATATATATATATATATATATATATATATATATATTATCTTTATACTATATATATACTATATATATATATATATATATATATATATATATATATATATATAAAATATATAGTATATAGCCAACCTTTTCTGTTCTGTATTTCGAAATGAACTGCATTTCATTCATGTCAATATTAAAATTTCGAAGAGTCATTCGTCTCTCTCAGCCTGCCGATGTGTGGTGGATATAATGAAAAACTTTTTTCAAATTTTTTTTTTTTTATAATTTACGTGATTTAATAAATTAAAGATACAAAATAATTCCAGAGAGAGATTTATTAGTGAATTGTTATATAATTTTGTTAGAATTTTATGTTCTCCACCATCACCTTTAGTTTGAAAGTTAATATATATATATATATATATATATATATATATATATATATATATATATATATATTATATATATATGTATATATATATATATATATATATATATATATATATAATATATATATAATATATATATTATATATAATATATAATATATATATAATATATTATAATATATATATAATAAATATATATATATTTATATATATATATATATTATATATATATATATATATATATATTATATATATATATTATATATATATATATATATATATATATATATATATATATATATATATATATATATATATATATATATATATATATATATTATAAATCAGGGGCGAATTCTTATTGCTTGCTTAACATGCGGCGCATGTTTAAGGGAAAACTTATAGAAGAAAATTTTGATTGTCAGTATTTGGTGACTTGAGAATAAAGATGTAAATTATTATTAATCTTCTAACGCTCCTATTAGCAAAAATTTCAAAATTATATTTAATTTGCATTCCCGAGCAGCCAACATTAATAAACATTTTGCTAGTCAATACGATGCTTGCGGAAACTCGAGCGCCTGCCTTTCTGAAAAGTTTAAAATGGTAAACAGGTGAAAACACTATAAAAGCTTGTG
>JABUQX010094017.1:0-2500 GCA_015478945.1 Trachelipus rathkii
AAGAGAGAAGAATAACATAAGATTGTTCAAATTTTCTTAGGTTAAAAATCCTTAAAGTTTCATAAGAAATGATTATATTTGTTCAAGTTGTGTATAGATTGTACCTTAAGAAGATGCAGAAGTTTTTTCATTTTAAACGAGATGTTATTCTCTATGACAATTTTGCTTGTACAACCTTATTTGTTATTTTAAGAAAGTAATTTAGAGAAAACTAAAAACAATCGACTTTTTGTCCAATAAATTGACGTCGCATTTTATATCTATTTGGCTTGTGTTTCAGATCATATTAAATAAAATAGTCATCAAATTCTTATTATATTTCGAGATTTGTTCTACAAGAAAAACAGCAAATATATCAAATAAATAAATACATTGTGGATGAATGCTTCAAACCCTTAGAAGAATTTTCCTTTATGGAAAAACTTCCCCACTTTCAAAAGTTCTATTATTGTCTTGAAAGATGTCTTTACTTTAAAGACTATAGGAAAGAGTGTTCAGAGAGATGTTAGTGTAAGAACTATTACAATCTGTAGGGTAAATTATAATGTTTATCCAATATCTGTCATTGGAATTAAAACAAGCTAGCAGCTTACATTGAGAGATTTATATAATATTTGGTGAACTATGAGCCAAGGCAAAGAGGACAAAAATTATGAAACAGATACAGCGGATTTATAGAAGAGCAATGCAACTACATTGAATGTACGAGAGGAAAGACCACAACGAAAACTACAGAATTGAAATAGAAGTTTCGTATTTATAGAAATGACAGATGAAGAGTTACAAGTTTTATGAGTGAGTATAACATCTAGATCAAAGTTTTATGACCAGCTTTATCTAAAGCAGTTGAAGGATGAAGGGTCGAGTCATCGGCATATGAGTTGGATAGAGTTAAGAGGTGCAGGTGAGAAATTCATTAATGAAAAGTAGGAGATAAGACAGGAACGCCTGATGGAAACACCACTATGACTGAGAGAGAAAGAAGAAATCGGCGCCCCATCAACAATAGCCGACATTGAGCGATTTTGAAAGAAAGCTAGACATAAGTAAGCAAAGAGAGGAGTAACCTAGGAGGGTAACTTTGGAGAGCATGATGCGTGCCATACTCCGGTCAAATGCTTTGCATATGTCCAGCGCCACCATGCAAGTCTCCCCGTAGTTCTTAAGAGCAAAAAACCATAATCAGTTAGATAGGAAAGTTTATCGCTCAGTAGACTTCGAGCACCGAAAGCCGCAACTGGCGAATCTGAAAATGAGCTTTTCCAGTGATCTAAGGAGTGATGAGTTGAGAAGGGTTTCAGAGAAGATCTTAGGTATGAGAAATACAAGCGAGAGCTAATAGGGCGATAGTTAGGAATTATCAGGAGTGGCTCCTTTGTTTCCGAATAGATTGGACATGTGGTGACTCCCGACACTGAGGGAAAGATGCTAGTGATTGACACAAGAGAGTATAGTTTTTGACGAGGGGCGGGGATACATGGAAGCCACTTCCTCCAAACTCAGGGAGGAATTGCCATCCGGGCCATCTGCCTTTTTACGTTCATAGATTTCAGGGGTCCATGCACCCGATCAAATGTAATCATAGGCAAAGGCATAGGACACCTGAGAGGAGAAGGAGTAGGAAGAGGAATTCCAGAATTGTACAGGGTTGAGTTAGAGGAAAATAGGAGGCTGAAGAGATTGGCTTTTTCAAACAATCATCAGATCGAATAAGAGGAGGAGGAAAGGCCAATTTACAGAAGTTGCTAGAGGTGTTTCTGGCAAGAGGCCAGAAAGATTTGTCAGTAGAACCAAGGAGGTTAACGCACTTTAGTTTGATGAAAGCCTGCTTTGCTCATCGAAGAGTATCCCTGCAACGATTTCTAGCTGAATGAAAAATTAGCGAGAAGAGTGATAGGAGAACAGAATTTTTTTACAACCCCCAATAACGCACTGTTTCTAGCCTGAATGGCCAGAGAACAAGCACGATCGAACCATGGATTATGAGGAGAGAAAGATTTAGTTTAAGAAGGAATGAACCTACTCATCCCATCAACGATTATAGTTCCCTCCTTATCTTTTAAATCTTTATACATCCATCATTATTCCTTACTGAGGTAGAAAATTTGTTATTTGCAAACTTGGGAACCTGGTATTTAAGTCCCTGGTCTAAATATTTTATACATAAATTATGAGGAACAGCCACTTGACCTAATAAATCATTACGGACAACAAACATGTCTCCTCATTTCCATTAATAAATACTTTTCACTTTCATTGATTAACTATTATTATTATTATGATTATTATTATTATTATTATTATTATTATTATTATTATTATTATTATTATTATAAAACTTCCTTTTAACGTGCTTTTATCCCTTTTCAGAGGTAACACGGGGGGACTACAGAAAATCAAACTTTAAAGGCCGGCTATCCCAAAAAAAAAAACAAGTGGCCCCACAATGTATTCACAGTGAGGTTTTTAATTCTGCCCCCAGGAAGATAAACTGCCCAAC
>JABUQX010094017.1:5000-36007 GCA_015478945.1 Trachelipus rathkii
TACCACTACTCCTACATACAAACACTAAAACTAACTCACTACTTTACTCTAGATCAGACAAATCTGAATCCCGATAATATCCATACTTCATCAAAAACCTTTCTAACACTTCCCCTTCACTTTCATAACTAGAAAAATGCTCAAAAACTCTATACAACCACTCCATATAAAGCTCACCCTCTTTACGTCTCACCCATCCTTCCTTTACATTTGTTACTTTAGCAACACGCTTATCTTTCTTCCTCTTCTTTCCTTTTTCTCTCATTCCCCCCTTTTCTACACTTACATCTTCACATTGTTTTACTTCTGACTCATTTCTCTTCACTTCCACAACAACATCACTCACTTCTACTTCCCAACACTTCCCTTCTTCTACTTCACTACACGTCAATGTTCCACCAACACTATTACACTTACCTTCCACAATAACATCACTCACTTCCACTTCACGACACTTGCTTTCTTCTACTACACTACATTTCACTATTCCACCAACATCTCTCACTTCGTTTTTTACCTCTACTTCTACTTCTATTTCATTGCTCACACAGCGTTTCACACCAACATTTTTCTCTACATCATCTTCCTCATCATCACCCATCCACACTCTACTTACAGGCACCACTACTTTTTCACCACTTTCTCCCATACTCTTGTTCACGGGACTTCGCCCTATTATCCTACAAATACTAGCATATTCTTCTTCAATACTCTCCTCCACATCGCACACACTCCTACCTCTTCCCATTCCACCATACTGATGACCATCACCGAGACTGTCCACTACTTGTCTGTCAGCACTACCACCATAGAAAATCATGTCATCAACAACATTACTACTACCACTTTCTACCTTATCTACTACCCTACTTCTACCTCTACTAACACCACTAATACTACCATAGCCTCTTACACTACGATCACCACTGTACACCACACCTCTACCTCTCGACGGACATTTATACGCATAATGAAATTTCTACCTACAAATATTACATTCACTCAATACTCCATCCTTATCCTTCACATTCAACAATTGACCACCAATCCACTCTTCACTTCTGGGCCCAGACACACGTTGACTTGAATACCAACTCCTCTCACCACTCTCAGCTACATCACTTCTGTTCTCTCTGTTTTCTCCTTTTCTACCAAAACCTTCACATATGTTTATCAACGCATCTTGAAAGTTACGAAACCCACTCATCTTTTCCACAATCCACAATAAGCCAAAACCATTTGTCTTTGACTGTCACTCACATCTGCTCCTTCCAATAGATGCACACATTTCATATCTTCTCCTAAATCCACTTTACCAACAATCTTACACTTTCTCTCAATCACCTCATATCTGTTCGCATATTCGCTCATTGATTCACCATTCTTTCTTTTAATATAGAAGTACTCACATAACTTGTCATACCTATCCCTTTGCTTCTCTTTCCCATACCTTTCATCCAACTTCCGTAATATTTCATCCACTCCTTCCTTTTTACCTAACGACTCCCAATCCACCGTCCACACACACTCATAAGCCTTTGCACCCAAACTAAACAAAAGCTCACCTGCAGGTTGTTCAAACTCCTCACCACAAATCTTAAACCACAACTTTACTTTACTCTTCCACACATCATACTCATCTGCACTCAAATCACCCTTTAAACTCGGGACATGCTCTACGCACCCTCTTTTCTACAACCACTTCCACTTTCTTTTCACCACCAGTATCACTACCATCACCTTTCTTTTCCATCTTTCACTTCACCACTACACACACCCTAAGCAGACAATGTTATACTACACAAATCTACGTATTCTACCAAGTTCTTCACCATACACTATGCTACCGTCGACAGAGCACACCACTACTCCCAGAGAGAAACGAACTACGCTCTGCTACCATGATTAAAAATAGTAACAGAGAAGACAAAATAAACACTTACATATAGATGAAGAACTTGCTTGTAGAATGTTGTTGAAGGCAAATTAAAGGTTGGAAAACTTATGCTTGTAAGGTAACAAAAAACAAAAACTTCCTCTCTACAGTTAGATAACTTACCGTACTATCTAATAAGTACTTAATTATAAACTTAACTATTTGTCTACAATAAACCCGTTAATACCTGATGCATCAGCTATCAACTAGGTATAAAGGTAACCCTAAATATAGGAGTACCTCCACCACTAACTTAATACAAACGACTTTACCTATCACTATTTGTCACCAATACAAACCACTTTCTTTTCCTACCCTTCACCACACGTTATCTGACCTTTCACTATGTCACTATGGAACCTCTGAACCATCCACTTTTCCACTTTTAACACTACTAATTATTATCCATAATTATAAAACTTAACTACTGAAAAAGGAAATAAACAACATTAGATACATTACAATAAAATACTAAAACAAATCTATTTCTACACTACAGCCTGACTTTGGTCAGACCCACTAAACAAATAAACTATACTATTCTACATCCGCCTCTCTTCATTAACCACATCTTCTCCGTTTTTTATGAGTCCACAACTATCACTCCTGAAATACACAAATTTTATCACTACTGTCACTCACATATTATTATATTTTCAGGATTATATTCAAAAATATAATATTGCTATAACAATAATATTAAATAATTATTATAACAAAAGTATTATATATATGCTGTCAAGTTCTTTATAATGCCACGTCAGTGTAAAATTGCACTAACTTATTTTGTTGTGTGTGGAGAACTTACATTTAAGACGCAACAATGTAACTTGTCACCATTAGTTAGAAAGGTTTATGTAAAGTTGGGGAGTAGGATAAGACCTGGGCTCCACATGTATGCTGCAATTCATGTTAGAGGAATCTTAGAAACTGGTTAAAAGGAAATTGTAGCCGTATGAAATTTGCTGAACCTATGATTTGGCATGAACCGACAAATCATGTAACGGATAGTTACTTCTGTTTGACAAATGTGCAGGGGTTCTCTTCAAAATCCAAACATTGTATCCAGTATCCAAACCTACACACCTCAATGCGTCCAGTTCCTCATTCAGATGATCTTAATGTACCTACACCTCCCGATGAATTTACTGTTGACTCAGAGGATGACCCCTTCGATCATGAAACAAGGTATCAAGATCCTGACTTTGAACCATCAACATCTATGACTTGTTCACATCATGAAATCACACAGGAGAAGCTTAACGATCTTGTACAAGATCTTAGGCTCTCACATACAGACTCAGAATTGTTGGTTTCTAGGCTTCAGGGCTGGAATCTATTAGAGAAAGGTGTAAACATTAGTTCATTTAGAGGCAGACAGAGACAGTTTTGCAAATATTTTGCGCAGAAAGATGGCATTGTATATTGCTGTGATGTGAATCGCCTATTTGGACAGGCATTGGGACATGAGCATAAACCAGCAGAATGGCGCCTGTTTATTGATTCCTCCAAACGTAGTCTCAAAGCAGTTCTACTCTATATAGCCAATGTTTCTCTGTCTGTTCCTGTAGCATATTCTACAAATACAAAGGAAACATACGAAATTATGAGTTCTATACTTAACCTAGTTGAGTACACAACATTTAAATGGCACATTTGTGGGGACCTGAAGGTCACTGGACTATTAACAGGCATGCAACAGGGATACACAAAATTCTGCTGCTTCCTCTGCGAATGGGATAGCCACGACAGAAAAAAACACTACATTCGGAAAAAGTGGCCTCAAAGACAGGATTTCAACCCTGTGACCAAAAACATATCATATGAACCACTTGTGAATCCGCAGTTTGTCTTTCTTCCACCTTTGCACATTAAACTTGGTTTGATGAAAATATGTTAAATCTCTTAACAAAGAAGGTTTGGCATTCTTGCATCTCAGGAACAAATTCACAAATTTTTATTGGCTCCCAAATTAAAGCAGTCTTCTGAGATAGAGAGTTCGAAAGGAAAGTGTCAGAAGGACAAAAAGCTGCCTGGCTAGCATTCAAATCAGTGTGCTCAGGTTTCCTTTGAAATGAGAAAGCTGAAAACTATGAATATCTTGTACGTCACATGGTGGATTGCTTTCGTGATATAGGTTGCAATATGTCTTTAAAACTACACTCTATGGACTCACATCTGGACTTCGTTCCCCCAACCTCAGCGCAATTAGTGATGAGCATGGTGAAAGGTTTCACCAGGACATCTCTATGTTTGAAAAGCGTTTCAGTGAGCGATGGAATGAAAGTATGCTTGCTGAATATTGCTGGTCTCTTATCAGGGACACACCAACAGATGCCTACAAGAGAAAACGACCAAAAAAATCATTTTAGTGTGTGCCTGTTATAATAATCAGGACACTGTTACAATTCAATGTAACCAATATGTATAAATATGAGGGAGTGGTGTCTACCAAAAAAAAAAAAAAACGATACGTGATGGAGCTTTCTGGTTTTCATAAATGTAATAAGAACCTTTTGTTTATACAGAATCACATTTTTTCATGTAAAGGACAGAAAATATTTAAAATTTGTTTTGCAGTGATATAATAAATCTAGTTTTGATATATGAAAGGTTCTAGTAAGGAATTCCTTAAGCTTGCTGAAACCCCACAAGAATGACATCTCTGACGGTGAACCACTTCTAGAATGCATTTAAATAGCAGAACCGAGGTGCTTGCTCGCGTGAAAAAAAAAAAAAAAAGATTCACAGAAGTGGAAGCCCTGTAAGGGAGAGTGGCAATGCATTAAAGATACCTTGCAAGGGAAATACTAATGAGCTCCGAATGAAAATACCCGGTTAGGAAAAGAACCCCTAAACATTCACACTTTAAATTTTAGACTCTAAGACTAAGGCCTACAATATCTGCTACTATGACGGTTACTATAATCTACAACGGAGAAGGACTGATTTGATTGGGATGATATTAGATAGACAGTTATTAGTGATTACTGTGATTAGGATTATTCTAACGGTACCAGAGCCCCCAACACTGCCTTATCAGCAACCCCTGGCAACAGCACTGATATGATGAATGGTGCTTTTCAGCAAATAAACCTAAATGAAGATGAAGAGAATTCGATATGTTAGGGACTTTGATACAGTCACTGGCCAATAATTGCATTGACATCTGAGAAAACAATTCACCTTCAAAGGAATCGCACACCAAGGAACTCATCGAAAACTGAAGAGACAGTCATCAAGGAGCAAAGATAATTCAAATTTGCAATCTGTGAAAGAGGAGATGCGGTTCTACAAAAACATGGAGATGCTGCCTACAGAAGAGAATCCTTTCATGTGGTGGCATGAAAATGGGCCAAGGTTTCCATTATTATCAGTGCATTCAAGCAAATATTTATCAGCCTCTCCCTCATCAGTCGAGAGCGAGCGTATTTTTAGTTTAGGTGGGAATGTAAACACCGCATAAAAGGAACAAGGCTCTCGGCTCAGATACTAGTGAAAGCTTAATGTTTTTGTATCCACCACAATTTGAGAATTTTTTGAATTTTTGAATATTGAATGATATCTATCTTTAACTTAAAGGAAGTATTATTATTATGTCATGTTTGAGTAATAGCATTTTTTTTTTTTTTTGTCTTTTCAGCTGATTAATTGAGGTCTCTTCTTTCATATTTTTATTCTTTATATTGTAGGTGTTAAAAGATCTTCTTGTAAATTGTATCATGTTAAAACATAAAAGTCTAGTAGCTAACTTTGTTTAATTACTTCTGAAAAATGGAACATGGAAACTTTTTTTTGAATAAACACAAACATAGAAAAAAAGTTAATAAATATAATCATTGCATTTATTATTCTTTAAAGATACCATATCTATTTTAATTTATTAATTAAATATACTTTGGGCACAACCAAATGTAAAATAATGACTAAGTATTTGTTGTACAAGGGGATGCAATCTGAGTTTGCCTAGCAGTGCCAAATGTTCTTCTATCTTATTACTGTGTAATTATTATGTAATAATTAAAGTATCTGTATCGGTATCGGCAGCACCTAAAAAAATAGAGTATCGTATCGGCCTCTTTTCTGGTAGCGGTACATCCCTAATATATTATAATTATATATATATATATAATATAATATATATTATATTATATATATATATATATATATATATATATATATATATATATATATATATATATATATATATATATATATATTTTTATTGTGAACGATGCGACTTACAATTTAAGGAAAAGGATGAAAAGACAGAAAGAAATAACTAACTCAACAGCTCCAATAAGAAGACAAGCGTGTGGATCAGACACCACAACGAAATATAATTTATGTTATGCAATGCAACGTAACCCGATCTCAGGTTTGTGTTGAGGACCTCTCTGCGTCCTCCGCCGGTGCTGAATATCTTGGCCTGTACACTGACGGATTTAAATAGACTGCAAAAGCGAATATGTGCATCAGAGGAGAAAGAAAAGTAGAAAAGGAACAGCAGCGCACAGCAAACAGAATTAAATAAGCCAATCAAGTAATAAGCAAATTATATAAGTAAAACAATTCTCAAACTAAAGAAAAACTCAGGACACAAGCTACAAAGGAAACTCTGCACCAAAGCGTATATACATGTATTAACAAAAGGGATATTTACAACTCTTCCCTGTATGAATGAAACTACATATGCTACCAGATATTATTATCTATCTGTCAGCACATGCACGACAAACATAGAAGGATAGAGCTCGATTTTGTGAAAAGTAATACTCATATGACTATTTAAATAAAGTAACAAAATAATTGACCTGCATGAAAATACCAAAGCACAGATCTCATAAATATGTCAATACAATATATCAAGCTGATAGACTATATTGATTATATTGATCATATATGCGAAGATATACACATATATATACATATTTATATAAATATATATATATACACATTCACACGCATATATGAAAAATTATTAAATAATTTAAATTATGTGAGTAATAATGATAATTGGTAAATTAAATTATAATTATCTTTATATTTACACCATTAATAGTATACTCAACTAATGTATGAGTGATGAATCCTGCTCTCGTATTCTTGTGTATGACTTTGATTATATAAGAGCTGTCACAAGGAATATGAATGTTTAATGAATACTGATGGATTCACTTCCAGACTATATAAACATAGATGATGTTGTCTCATAAAGTTGACCAAGAGATATTTGGCTCCTAAATTTGATCCCTGAGAAAAATCTCAGTGTAAGTTATTTTATTTAATGTGACCATTTAAAAAAATTATTGATTAATTGAAATGAACACCTACCCTGAAGCGGGGATGTTCCTGTATGAGCCTTGAATTAACTGTCTGACTGTCTGACTATTTAACTCCAGAATTTGATTAATGTGGATTGATTTTGTATCAGTCAGAACAACAAAAAAAAAAAAAGATAATGAAACAGTACTATTTATCAATACTAAATCTGATGGAAGAATATTATATAGGTTAATAAGTAATTCTAATCCCAATAGTAACATATCTACAGTGTGATAAATAAAAACAAATAAACAGAAATGAAAATTACTTTCACCTCTTCATTACTGAATGAATACTTTCCTTAATTTATTGGTGAATGAATCACAATTTATTTCATCATCCTCCACCAAGAAAATGTTAATTTTCTTGCAAAACAGCAAACCACTATGCACACAAGTGGAACGAGAACAGTTTTCATCACCAAATTAACATAATTACAAAAAAAATATAATAATATACAGAAAAATCTTTGTACTAAACTGTTAATTTAAAATTTCATAATTTTATATGCATTTCTCTATTTTTCATTATTTACAGGACAAAATTTAAATGTAATAGGAATGAGTAAACAGCAAGAAATCACTGTCCCGGCAATTACCGCACCAGGAAGAAAAAACTAAAATTGAACACAAGGGACAGAGTGTAACTTATTTTACAATTAATTGTCGTTCATGATAGGATTACATAAGTGATGAATATTTTTAAATTGTAAAGTTCGACCAACCTGATTATTTCAATACTTTAAATATTACAAGTAATTTTATTTTTATCATATAATGTATACATTGCATGTCATTTATTTTATTAACCCTTATGCGGGTACGTATTGACTATCCCGATCGGTCTGTCATTTTTGACATCACATTTTTTCCAGATCAAGAACATATCTGCCTGTGTCCTTCCCAAGGTCCATTGTTGGAAACATCTCTCCAAACGGTAACGGCATCACCGGATACAGGACTCCCTGACAACCACAACCTGAAAAAATCAATAATATATTTGTAGTAATATGTAATGACAGACGTTACATAAAAAATAAATAAATACATAATATCTAGTAGAATCTCAGGAAACTGCTGGAACAAATCAATTAGTACATATATTTAAGACCAATACATTGATTAAATATTCATTAAATCCACACCAAGAAATATAAGTTTCTTCTTCTTCACTGAATTTGATAAGAAGAAAACATATAGTATTAAAACATTATATGCATTAACTAAATACAAACTAAAGAATATACATCAATTGAGTCAATAATTACTCTCTGGAGAATAATAAGAATGTTATAAAATTAAAAGCTTATTTTAACTGAACATGAAAATATATTTTAAACAATTATTTTCTCCTAGAATATTCTAAAATTCCTTTCATAATATAGTCTACTTCAGGCACAGGTCCTTTTGACCTAGTCTTGGCCCTATTGAATCTACAATAGAGTCTGTAACTTTGGTATCTTCACACTTTGTCTGAATGAATAAATTAGGGGATATGATATATGAATCTTCAATGAATTCATCAATAGTGCAGGTTCCCATGTCACTTGCTTCACTGATGACTGACATCCCCTCATCAGGAAAACCAAGGTCATAATCAGAAGACTCTGACTGTAGAATATGTATTATATTATCTGGAAAACCCTCAAAACTACCCAGATTTGACTCGACAGGTGATTCCATCACCTGATTACTTATCATAGAAGTGTCACTAAGGGTTTTTTCTGCCTTACTCTCAGTTCGACAAAGGAACCTTAAGAAGGCATAGTCAGAGGACATACGACGACTTGGAACAGGAGAAGGATAGATCTCAGACATAGACTCCGACAACTCCAAACCATCAACACAACCAGTTGGGGCCCCGGAATTCAATGAGATACCATCCTCCACCAGAGGATCGTCCATGTATAACCCATTAGAAGGACTATTTATAACCCGAGAAGAAGATGCATTTACACGTGTAAGTGGGGAAGAATAGGTGATGTGTTCTATGTGTAATCCATTACCATCATTTATTGAAGAATCTAACTCAGTGGGAATACTTAGTTGAGCATATTCACCGATTGATAAAGGAGAATTAATTTCAAAACCAAGAAAATCCTCATCATCCTCAGAATCCCCAAAAACAGGGTCATCCACCTCTCGAGTTTTATCCTCGACTATCTCAGCAGGTAACTCATCGACCATTTCTTCTACCGCAGGGAATTCCTCAACCAATAATTTCTTAAAATGGGGATTATTTTTTAAATAATTAGGAACCTCAATCCATGGTCGAAGCTGAGAATAGTGAGCCTGTATTTGATGATTGGGATTATTTACTCTAGATATTATATAAGTAAGATTATTTCCGTGAGCTTGGCGAATAATAAAAGGACCTACATAACGTGTTTTAAATTTATTAATAACCAGATTACCTGGCATATGTGTCTTATAAGCCACTTTCTCTCCAATTTTGTAAGGGGAAAAATGCTTGGACGGATCACGCCAAAACTGCTGATGACACGGATTATGTTTATATGAGTGGGCATGTTTCAAGAGAATATCCGAAGGTGTAGCATTGATAGCCGAATGCCATGTATGATTGTATAAAATAACCGCTTGAGGCAACTGATCATCCCATGAAGATGGATTATCTTGGGCCAAGGAACGCAATAATTGTAACAGGGTCCTATTGACTCGCTCAGTGACACCATTGCACTGAGGCATGTGGCTTGAGATTACCACGTGTGTGATGCCAAATTCATTTAACACAATCTTAAAAGGTTCACCCATGAACTCTAAACCTCGATCACTTAAAAGGCGCTCCGGAATATTTGGTAGGAAAGATAAGATTTTATATTTAAAGGCATTTGCCACTGTTTGACTTGTTTTGTTGCTTAGAGGAACCACCGCAACGAATTTCGAAAAATGGTCGATAGCGACTAAACAGTACCCATGATTTTTCCGTGTGCGAGGTAATTGCAACAAATCTACTGCTAACAAGTCATATGGGTATGATGAGATTATCTTCATCATCGGGGGTTTTGCAATATTTGGACAGGTCTTGGACAATTGACAGTGAGGGCATGCTTTACACACATCTGAGACTACCTGGTTGACACGAGGATGCCAAAATTCCTCATAAATTAAGGAATTAAGTTTATTTCTCCCTATGTGGCCATAGTCCACATGATATTGGGTCACTATCGAAACCAAAAAGAAAAAGGGAATGACGAATTTTTCTTCATCCCGGTGCACAGCATATAAAATGCCATCTTGAACAATCATCTTGTTCTTCATAAATTTGAATATATTTAATGACTTAGGCCAGCTTAAAGTAGGTAAATCATCACGAACGACTCTAGATAATGTCTTCAGAACCTTATCTGTCCTTTGCTCTTTCTTAATTGTTTCAATATCTATACTAGAATTTTGTATTAAAGAAACATGTGTACGTGTATTAGGTGTACTAGTGGCGACCTTAATTAAGTTTATTTGGACACTATGTCCCTCTGAATATTGGTTATCAGGAATTAATAAATTATAATGTATCCCTGACACACAAGATAAGTGACAGGTGTCAGAGAAATTTCCACCATATATCATAGGTTTAGCACTCGTGTAGTAAACCATTACCCTACACTTGATTAAATTTGCAAATACTTGAATTAACTCTGGGATTGGTACTTGCCCAGGGTGGGATAACGAGCGCAACTGCTTAAGAATATTTCTCCCTTGAAGATTATATTTCTTTGGATCTTTTAATAATTCCGCGGCCACTTTCTCTCTTACTTCAATATGAGAATCCTCAGAGCCCTCCAGCCAAAATGCAAAGCATCTAAAAAGCGAGTCTCCTCCTCCTGGAATGAGCAACTGCTTAAATCCTGGAGGAATATAATTCTCATTGAAACATCCTTCGTGTGTTACTCCATCATCAGCTGCCTCCTCCACTGGGACAGGTGACCGAGACAACGCATCTGCCAGAATATTTTTCTTACCACTAATATGACGAACTTGAAAATTGTACTCTGAGAGTTCGTCAAGAGTACGGGCAATACGCCCATCTGCAGACGACATATTATGCAAATATTGCAATGGCTCATGATCACTATATATGATGAATTCCTTCTCATTACATAAAAAGGGACGTAACGCCTTCACAGCCCATCTGAGAGCAGCTAATTCACGTTCTACCGTTGAATATCTCTTCTGTGCCTCAGAAAAAGTCATCGAAATGAAGGCAATGGGATGATTATCTTCTCCCTGTTGTTGTGACAACACTGCCCCAGCTCCAATATCGGACGCATCCACATATAACTCTAATGGAGGGGCATCGACATTATAATTGGGAAAAGCCAACAATGTAGGACTGACCAGTGATGATTTCAATTTCTCAAACGCTTCCTGACAATCAGGTGTCCATCTGACCACTCGACCACCAGTCTGACAAGACAATGGTTTGGCAATGGATGAGCAGTGAGGGATATGGCGCCTATAAAAATTGACCAACCCAAGAAATTGTCTCATCTGCTTAACCGTGGTTGGGATGGGAAAATCCATTACACCAGCCAAATTCTTCTGCAGAGGAAGAAGTCCCTGATGATTTATCCGATGACCGAGAAAATCAACAGACTCTCGACATAACCTGGTCTTGCTTGGCTTGAGTTTAAAACCATTTGCATCCAAGGCTATTAAAACTTTTTCTAAAGATTGAATATGTTGCTCAAAATCCCGGGACCTGATGATTATGTCATCAATATATGCCATAACCTCATCCCAAGGTATACCTGACAGAGCCATCATCATACCTCTTTGAAA
The DNA here is from genome assembly GCA_015478945.1 of Trachelipus rathkii. Taxonomy (NCBI): domain Eukaryota; kingdom Metazoa; phylum Arthropoda; class Malacostraca; order Isopoda; family Trachelipodidae; genus Trachelipus; species Trachelipus rathkii. The sequence continues at coordinate 17,058 of JABUQX010094017.1, forward strand.
CGTTGCCGGACCACCCTTTACTCCAAAAGGCATCCGGAGGAATTCATAATGAGACAGAGGAGTTGAGAAGGCCGTTTTTTCAATGTCATCCTCTGCCATCTCAATTTGGTAATATCCACGTACCAAGTCGATAGTAGTGAATATTTTTGCTCCTGACATATTGTAAATAGAATCTATAAGATTTGGTAACGGGAATGCATCTCCCTTTGTATGTCGATTAAGAGCTCGGTAATCAACACAGAGACGAAGACTTCCATCAGGTTTCCTTACCGGGACTATAGGAGCGGAATAGGGCGAGTTACTTTTACGAATGATCCCTCCTTCTTCCAATTCGCCGCACTGACGCTCAATTTCCTGAGATAATGGTCCTTGAAACCTTCTGACAGGCACATGAATTGGTCTATCAGTGGTGAGCTCGATTTGATGCTGGACATTACGTGCTAGACCCACGTCCTCATCCCCAGTGCTAAGAACTGTTGAATATTTCTGAAGGAGATCAATTAATTGACCTTTCTGGAAGGAATCCAATTGAATATCATCAAATTGGAACTCTTCCATAATTTTCTCACGAGTCCAATATGCAAAATGCATAGACTCATCCGCTTCATGGGATGAAAGCTTATATATATTTACATCGGGACTATCTTCGATAGGAAAAGCTGATCCCACAGGAAATCCTTTCGGAATGAATCTGGGACTGTCGCGGCCATTATAAAAAGCGACTACCGAACGCCCCCCTTCATGAATAATTCCGGGAAGAACACAAAGCTTATTCTCCCTCAAGCCTTCTAAATAGAAAGTTTGCAATGCATATGTACAATTACAAAGATTTACTGGAATAAACCCACACTGGTATGCTCCTAATTCACTGTTTTCACTCGTTTGCGGTTCCATGCGAGTATCTGGTTTAGTCGGATCAGCTGCCACTGTCAACAAGCCTTGTCCATCTCTCACCAATAACTGATATCTCGACATGTCCGGAAGTAAATTATTCGCTCGTAAAAGAGGAACACCCAAGATAAGAGACTCCTGAAGCAAATCTGAAGGAACGACATAAAATTCCTCATCATTAGTGATAAAACCGCTTCTAAAACGAAGACTTAGCTTAACAAAAGAAAATATTTTTATTTCAGTATGGCCAATACCACAAACAGTATGGACATTGGACGAATGTTTTTCTATACCTACTAGGTTATCAACAACCGAGGACTTTATTAAACTGACACATGCCCCATTGTCCACCAAGCAATTGAATATTTGGTTTGAGTATCCCTCAATTGATGCATCAACATATAAAGGAAGACTGTTTGCCCTACTATATCTTATCTGGACAACTCGTCTATCAGACACATCAAGTTGGGTTTTAGGGTCTAAAAGCTTATTTACATCACTAAAATCCTCCGCAGTATGACCCATCACTACGGAGCTATCCCGTTTAAAGGACTCTTTCCTCCACAAGCACCCGCTTCATGTGCTTCACCACATGCATTACACACATCCTCACCTTTGTTCCGATGACGTACACTTCGTTGAGGTAATGGAGACTCTCGACTCGCAAGCCGAGAACCACTACCACCAGAACAATCTTTCCCCAGATGTTCAGCAGAGCAGATGGGGCATCGGAGCTGTGGAGACCGTTTTTGTTGATTATTCTGAGCGGGTTGTCTCTTGGCTTGTTTTTGAAGACGTTTTTGACATTGTTCATAAGAATGACCAGTCTGCCTGCAATACGGACAGATGTCATTATACATAAAACACTCAGATAGATTATGATTATTTTTACCGCAATGAGTACAGAAACGATCGTCTTCTGCATTAGCGTTATTTGAGGAACTTGATGAGTCGTCTCTTACCCGACGATTATCATTTTTTCGTCGTCTTGAACGATCTCTACTATTTGGAGATCTAGAAGTAGGAGAAACAGGCTCGGCTATTGCCGTAGCTGATACATTTGGCTTTTTGGCATAGAGTTGGACTACCTCATTCCAAATGTTTCTTCTCTGAACCTGAGGCTTCACCTGAGAAATCGTGATTACCTCGGGCTCCTTTAAACCTAAATCTGACTGATCAGGCAACAATTCATTACAGTGTTGATTTGCTAACCTGACTATTTGATCAAACTGCATTTTTCGTCCTGAAGATCCTTCGAAATTAAGAATATATTCATGTATGCGCTGTTCCACCTCAGCCGGCAAATTATGCAAGAAAGCGCGACGTAAATTGTCGTGAGTCCTCATACAGACACCGGGATAAGCTTTATATGCAAGCTGTTCGAGCCTTAAGGCAAACATATTGACCGTTTCTCCCGGCTTCCTTTTGGCTAACATGAAGGTTTGCGATGCTTTATCCTTCTTTACTACGGTTTCATAGTCCCACCATTGGAGGAGAGCCTCCTTAATAGAAAGATACGATGTATCCTCTTGGATTATTTGGTCGTAAAGGTCTGAATAACTACCCTCGAGATGATTTCCCAAAACGGTAATCCAATCCTCTTGTTGATCCGGGTAAGTGACCTCACAATATCTCTCGAATTGTCTAAAGAAGGTTCGGAGATTATGTTCTTTCTTGGAGTTGAACTTCCGTGGAGGTACGGCTTTCGGTTTGTATGCCCTAGTCATGAGCTGAGTTAGCATCGTTATAGATCTAGTAATCATGGCCAGTTGGTTTTCAATATCATCCAACCTGGAAGGATTATCTTGTGTAGCCTGATTATTCGGCATTCTTCCCGGACGGGGGATATACGAGTTTGATGTGGTTGAGACAGTAATAGGTGAAGTGTAAATGGATGTTACTTCGCTTGAAGATTGCAAAGAACCGGACACCATAGGAAGGCGCACAGAATTGACATGAGAATAGTCAAATCTGTCAGATTCATTCGGCAATGAGAATCGCACATTGGGCTTTGGCGTCTCTGGGATATATGAAAAATTACGACCATCATGTTCGAATGGAAATCTTGGTCTGTAGATTTTTGTGTTATCCTCCACCAGTGGATGATCTATCACTGGTACACCTCTTCTAAATTTGAGCCGTTCAGCACGCTCTTCAGCCAGTTGTTGTTTGGATTGATCCAACGACACATTCAGTCGCTTCAACTCACTGAAAATCATTTTTGGATTAAAATCTACCACCTCGGGCATACCTCCCGTTGCACTATCCAGCTTGCCTTCGTCATCCTTTTCCGAAGAAGTGGACAGATCCTGGTCTTTCGTGAACGTACCCAACTCGAAAGATTTATCGTCCTGCTGGTTTGCCATGCTGTATGGTATGAGTTTCAGATACTCTTTTTTTTTTTTTTTTTTTATTTTCTTCACGATTCCACAAACAACAACAGCGACAACCACTCCCAAATTATGATTTGACAAAACCCTGCTTTACAACACAACAACAGAATATCTTACAACTAGACAAGTTAATTACAAAAAAAAAACCTAACAGGAAATAGAAAACGCTCGAAAAGATGAATACTAATGCTTAACGCTGTGTAAATAAACTACTATTCCCATAAATTGGCTATAAAAAAAGATACCTTAGCTATGTACTAAAATGTCTGACACTTTAAATCTGAAAACTAACCAGAATTAACTTACAGGCTAGATGACCAGCCATGTATGTACCGTATACTGTAATATCCTTATCAGGAGGCTAAATCCTCAAAGTGTGGTGTTAAAATTTGTTATCTACAGTAAAACTAGTATACCTAGCCCAACCTAACACCTAAATAATTTAGTTTTTTTTTTTTAACATGATCTTATAATTATTGGTTTCATTAAAAAAATTAGTTAAAATGTAAGGCACAAAAAATTGGATTTTTGTTTATAATAGGGAAGTGGTAACATTCTATTCCTAAAATATTCCAAAATAAGTATTTTTTTAAAAATATGGAAGTGGGTCAGATCATCAGATGGTTTTGTCTAAAAAATAGGCAATAGTACTACTTAAATTTTTTGTACTCTCACAATCAGCAAAGCCTCAGGACTTGTAATGCGATAAAGCAAAGCTCTGCTCAGTTGAAATTTAATATTAAAACCAAATAAGCTTTCTTAAAATTTGCAACTTAACTTTTTTTCTATAGAAGACATCTGTTTTTGTTTAGTAATGCCTCATTACAAGGAATTTAGAGTTTATCCTGTGAGTTTTCTCAAAATCAGTGATGCCAAGACACTCTCTCCATTCTTTTACCAAAGTTATTTTGGAGCCACCTTAAAAAATTTGTCATGTCATAAAGTAATGTAGATTTTAAGCCTGGTTGGGGAGTTCTTTTAGCCATTTGCAATTGCATTTACATGATACATATTGTAGGTTGTTAGGTTCAGTTTCATTAGATTCAGGCAAAAATAAAACTAGTTTTAGCCACTAAAGCAATCTAAATCATTTAATTTGAAAGATATAAAGTTTAGACCAACATATTTCCAATACCAGAAAAGGGGCTGATACTGAATCTCTCTTTTTTTAGTTGCTGATACCTATACTGATACTTTAATTAAATAATAAATACACAGTATAAGATAGAACATTTGTTTCTGCTAAGCAACTCAGGATTGCATTCCTGTTACAAAACCCCAACACTTTAGTCATTTATTTCATATTTGGTTGTGCCCAAGTATATTTATTTTATAAATTAAAATAGTATCTTTAAGGAATAATAAATGCAAATATAATATTAATAACTTTTTTATGTTTGTGTTTATTCAAAAAATATTCCCATTTCCATTTTCCAGTAAGTATTAACAAAGTTTAGCTAATATATATAAGTTAACATAACAATTTACAATAAGATTCTTTAACTAGCTACAAAAGAAAAATAATTTAAAAAAGAGACCTCAATTAATCAGCTGAAAAGACAAAATAAAAAACGCTATTATCAACCAATTGACAATATAATATACAACTCCTTTAAGATAAAAAGATAGATATATCCAACCTCACAATCATTCAAATTCTCAAATCTGTTAATGCAAAAACATTAAGCTTTCATAGTATCTGCTAGGGGCCTTTCTATTTTTGGGCGTTTACATTACCCACCTACACTGAAAATATCGTCGTCTCAACTGATGAGGAGGACTGATTAAAATATTAGATTGCAAGCACTGATAATACATGAAACTTGCATTTTCATGCCCCCACATGAAAGGATTCTCTTCTAAGCAGCATTCCATGTTTTTATAGAGCCTCATCTCCTCATTTTCCAACAATTGCAAATTTGAATGTATTTTGCTCCTTGATGACTAGTCTCTAAGTTTTCTCCTGAGATTCCTTGATGTGTTCCTTTTGAAGGTGAACTCAAGATGTCAATGCCAATTTTGGCCACTTGAAACTATCAGTCTGCATTATCCAAATCCTCTTCATCTTCAGTAGTTTATTTGCTTAAAAGCCACCATTGTCAACTCTCAATGCTATTGCAGGAGCTTGCTGATTAAGGCAGTTCTCCACTTCTGTGATCTTTTTTTTTTTTTTAACGCAAGCAAGCTCCTCGGTTATGCTAATTAAATGCATCTATGTTAGGAAGTGGTTAACCGTCGGATATGCCATTCTTGTGGCTTAAAGGTTACCTCAAAAAATTCCTTATTAGAATCTGTTATACGTTATATCGAATAGCTTATTAGGAAAAGTTAGGAAATTGTCTTTTTTTGGTTCTATATTTTTTTTTTGTTTAGAGATTATACATGGTCGTTCCGTTTGAGTCCTCTCATTGGTGCATATTGAGGGTTTTAAAACATTACTGTATAAAATTGTACATGGAAAAAGTAATTTACTGCATCACACATGAGAAAAAGTAAACTGCATTGATGTTTTTATAGATTGCATGCTTCAAGAACAATATATATATATATATTATAATATTATACTATATATATATATATATATATATATATATAATATATAAAGTATATATATATATTATATAAATATATATATACCTTATTATAATATATTATATAGTATATAATTGTTTAAACTAACATTCTAGTGCAATGATATAATTGAAGGGGAGGTACCAAACTTCAATGTTTTAATTTATAATATTAATTGATAATATAATAAACATTAATAAAAATTGCACGTAGATAGTGTAAAACTTAGCAGATCTTATCTTGTTATGTGTGTGGTATCTATGTTAATTCTAAGCAAATTCTCCACCAATTGTTGAAGGGAACAAAGTAGGTGGATAGATACAGCTCTAACTTTGAGTATGGCCTATTTGCTTACAAGCATTAAGCATGGAGCACCCATTATATGTGGGAGTTGTGAACACAACCCATAGAAGCGATGCTAAAAGAACAAGCATGCCTCTTGGCTTTCCAAGAAATAATGCGCGAGAGCCAATAACACTAATGATGGCACTATGATGCGGTATTACAAATATGGAAGGTAAAGAAGCCATCTTTTCCATACCCAGAATTCCCTTCATCCAGCATCCCCAGTTTCCTCCATAATGAAAACACCTATACCTTCACCACCACTTCTGCAAGTAAAATTGTTTTATTCCGACACATACAAAGAATATATATATATAATACCGGCTATCATATATAATATAATATATACTTATATATATATATACTATATATATATATAAAATATTAATATAGTATTAATATATATATATATACTATATATATAAATAATATATTATATATACTATATATTATATATATATATATATAGCAGTTTGTGATCAGTATGGAAGATAATGAGCTCATTGAAACATGCATAAATATGCTTATTAATAAAAAAGAATAAGAAAAGAAGAGATAATGAAAAAAAAAACAATTTGCATTCTGTAATGTGGTTCAAGGATTTTTAGGAAACTGTAAAGATCCAAATTACAAAGTTGATAAAAAAATGCTCATTGATTGTTATAACAAAAATGGCGGTGCTGTATGTCATTAAATGTGCGTTATTTACATAATTGACTTTTTTCAGAAGTTAGGGAATGTAACTCGAAGAACCTGCGTTTAAGAATTTCCCCCATGATTACAGACAATGGAAAGGGCGATAACCAGGACATTTGGGAATAGTAGCCATGATGGGATTGTATTAATCATTATCATATAGTTTTTGATAGAGAAACCAAACCGATTCACAAGAGAAAAACATGTTTTATACAAAGCAGTTTTAAATGAAAACCACGCATATTTTTGGTGAATAATGCTTAACTATATACTTTGGGATATTAGTCATGTATCTTGAGCAGTATTTAGTTCTTTTTAGTTTCTAATAAATTAAACCTTCAAATAAAAAAATTAACAAAGTACCTACAGTGTAAGCTCAGCTCATTAACAAACCTTAAAAATGCCAAAACTTACAAAGATATATACATATAACTCTTCTAAGACTATAACGAATATTATTCTCACCAAAGTGGGCTATGTCAAAAATTTATAAGTTCAATAAAAAAAATAAAAAAATTTTGTCATTTTTGCATTAAATGAACTCAAAGTTTCTCATAATCATCTTCACCAAAAGTAACAAACTAGCGATCTGGTATCTTAACAATACTAGACTACCCCACAATGCTTAAAGATGCCGTTACTGATACTATCGACACTACTAGTATAGACCAACATATTTCCCCAATTCTGCCCAGCATAACAACAAGGTGAAAATTACCAATATTAATTTAAAAATCGTTGATACTCATGTCAACCATTATGTCCTAAATAAAAAAACATTTGCCATTGCCACAAACATATAAATTATATATATATCATAAATAATATTATATTCTATGCTATATATATATATATTATATTATATATAATATATATATATATATATATATAAATTATATATTACTACTATTTATATATACTATGTATCTTACTGAAGCTCATGTTTTTTCACGCGGATCGTAAATGAGTCCACTCGAGCATAACCAATTTTTGGGAAAACTATGCAACGCAATATAGGACTTGAAATTGCAGGCAACTGTTAGCTAACAGATTCTGACTAAATATTCAATATGTATTGTCCCACTAATGCTTTCTTTATATCTTTGGCCCATTCTAAAGTACTAAACAGTGTGCCAAACACCTCTATATATATAATTTAATTCATCACAGCAAAAAAAAAAAATTGAAACAAAAAAATGGTAATAGTGAGTTTAACCGATCTGATGAAACCCAATATTTTTTCTGATAATCGTTTTTTTCAATAAGGTTCAGTCCTCGTAGCTAAACACCGTCAAATTACCCTGTAATGTTCAATTCAAATATAAATAATCAATTTAACACCAAAAATGAATTAACTTTTGACACGTAATTTAAGTATACTAACTGTCAACAACGAAAATGTTGTATATAAGAAAGATCGAAAAATTAGCAGGTAACATACTAATATATATTATAATATATCATAATATATATAATATATATATATATTATATTAATATATAATTATTTTATATATATATAATATATGTATATATTATATATATAGATATATATGTGAGGAGTATTACATTCTCCGCAAAACATTGCATATTTTTTCAACGATCTGCTTTGCCATGTTTTATTTAAGAATTTTATGATATGAAAAACAGAAAAGATAACTTAATTTGTTTACAAAAATATTAAGTATATTTGATCTAAATATTCTGAAAAAATTTTCTAAGTTTCAAAATTTTTAACTTCAGAAAAGTTAAGTTTTTAAAGAATTGAATTAGTGGCAAGTTCGGAATTATATATATATATATATATATATAATATATATATATATATATTATATATATCTATGTAAAGATATACAAATATATATATATATATATATATATATATATATTAATTATATATATAATATATATATAAATATATATATATATATATATATAATATTAAATATATAGTATATATATAGTGCTTTACAAAAAAAAACCAAGCCCATTAGTTACATAAAAACAACCCATTGCTGTTTTTTCGAGTAATATTGGAGTCCTAGAGCGGAAAAAATTTGTGTGCACCTATTAATCGCACGCTTAGTATGAGTGAAAAAATAAAGATTTTGGGTCGAAATCGATTTTTTGAATTTTTGGGAAACTTTTTATCATTTTTGAAAATCACAAATTTTCCACGTTGTTGAGAGGCATTTTAGACTTTCAAGGCACTTCACTGCATTAAAAATTTCTAATCACGCATATATTTGAGGTCATTTCTGTTACCATCTTATCTCATTCCACATCAATTTCCATGAAATTTTATGATCTAGCCCTCCCCCCCGACCATTGATTGAGCCTAAAAAAAAAACATTATTCACGAAAAAAAAAAAAAAATTCCAATTAATTGAAATGGCATTATATGCGCTATAATCCTATCAACATGCTTATTGTTTTTTTTCATTCTTCATTTAATTTGCTTCCGAACCCCCCCCCCCCAAAAAAAAACCGAAAATTTTAAAAAAAAAAATATATATATATGTAACAAAAAAAAAAAAAAACCCACTGAACAAAAAAAAAAAAAACAACGCTATATTTGATAAAAAAAAAAAAACCACTTGTAACAAAAAAAAAAACAATGGTATATTTTTTAACATTATTGTATATATATATAATATATATATATAATATTATATATATATATATATTGTTATAATATAATATATATATATATAATAATATATATTTATATATATACCGTATATTAATATAGTATCAAATCACATTTAAATGTTTCCGTAAATATTTTAATTCTTACTACTTCTGCGATGGATATCCTATCATAGGATAACCCGATCAATGTCTAACCCTATGTTTTAGGGTATAGGGAGTTGATTACCATGGTTTCGGCATTTTGCATACCATACCCATGTTTAGTACCCCGCCCCCTTTTTCTAATGCTTCTAGCATGGTACTCGTATGTCACGGAATATACCAAATATAGGTGAATCAATTAGTAATATAATCATACTTGCTGAATCGAATTCCCATGTTTTATGATGCAATCTAATCACTCTCAACATGGTTTATTATCAATAGTACCCCTACCCCTCTTCTAAATCACCTATGCACTTTTTATTATCTGAGCTACAGAGCCCTCGAGTTGTGTTAGGTAGTATGTTTATTATGCAAGTCGATTCCCGCTATTGCTGGTGGAGGTTCTTCAACTTTGAGGTTATAGAACCATGCAACACTCGTTTTATTAGCTGCTTACCTTATTCATATTCAGGTGTATAAAACTATCAATGAGGGGGTATAAAATCGCAAATCTTTCAAGGAGTTTTAGGAGGAGGGGTTATTCAGCACAGCAATTTCCTGATTCAACACACCAGTTACATCATCACAAAAATCAGAACACAAAATTTGAAGGTAAATAAAAATTATTTTTATCTATTAACTATTAAATTTTACTTTTTTTTATACTATTTTTAATAATATGTTTCATAAATGTGCTTAAAAAAGATTAACTAACATATAGACATATTGTCACTTCTAAGACAGGTTTTGAAGTGGGTTTTTTTTTTCGTTACATTGTTTTTTTTTGTTAAACCTTGTTTCTTTTGTTTGTTTTTTTATCTAATAATCGTATAAAAGTATTAAAGCAAAACAAATATTTTTTCCTGGGATATTATAGCCTAGGCTTAGCCATTATAAGAAATTATTAATAAAAGTCTAATATGTAAAATATTTAATAGTTGAATTAAAAACAAAAAAAATTGGTTTTTTTTGTTTAGCCACACTATATATATAGTATATATATATATATATATTATATAATATAATCATATATTTATATTATATTAATATATATATATATCATATATATATATATATTAATTATATATTATAATATATATTATATATATGATCCGTAAAATGGGGAAAACATCCACGGCAGGGAAAAATTGTCACTTTTAATCTATCATTAATATTTGTAATCAAAAATATTTTTCAATTGGAGAAAGGTTTTTTAAGTAGTCAAATAGAATATATATATTTTAACCATATATAAAAATTTAAGTACAATAACTACACCTACATGTCAAAAAAAATGTTCCCGCCATTGAAAAAAAAAAAAATTTAAATTGAAAACAATTTCTAAAACTTTGAATCTTTAAGAATAAGATATTCAGAATTTCGCGCGTAATACTTAGACACGACCCACATATTTAGACTGAAAATTTCTAAGTTCAAAAATTTCTAAGTTCAGAAAAAGTTAGTTAAGTTAAGTTTTTAAGGAAATTCTTTAGTGGCACTTCTGGATATGCCAGAAGCTTGCCACTAAACAATTTTTCTAAAAAATCTAACTTAACTTAAATTTTCGACTTAGAAATTTTTGAATCTTAGAAAAATTTTTTCGTCTCAAACAGTCGGTCGCTGTCTACAGATTAATATAATTTTATTTAGATGCATCTTGGGAAGTATATTTTTTTATCTACTTGACAAAGAAATTTAAAAATATTTACTTATACTTTTAAAGTTAAAGTTTTTCGATTTCGGGGTAAAAACCCTATTGGGCGTCTGGGAAAACCGTCAATATAAACTTATAGTAAAATGTCATTTTTTTTTTAGTTTTTAAATATTTTATTTATTAGTTTTTATTATTGTAGACTATAAGAAATTTGTTTAATGTTTTCTATACCTATATTTCTTTAGTTAGTGTAAGGATAAAAAAAGTGCAATCAATACTATCATTTTTATAAATTGCTACATACTGTAATATTAAAATTCCTTTTTGTTATAAGTTGTAATATTATTGTTATTATTACTTAAAAATTATTAACAATTGATTGTCATAATTTAATATATACTATTGAAAATTTTTATTGGCAAGTTCACATGAAATGGCGTACGCATACTCATAATATAAATGTCTATTTTGCTTAAATAAAAATATTATTATGTTATTAATAAATTATTAAAAATTGGCTGCTATTTGAAATTATAATATGTTAAATTTTTTTTTGTAAAAAGTTCAATGTGAATGTGCGTACAGAGACCTACTTGTAAAAGAATGTTATTTTTACGCATGAAAAAGCATTTATTTCTTATTTTTATTATTTTATTATTGTGATTATTATTGTGTTACTAAGTGATTTTGCAATGTAATTTTCATATTTAAATTTGAATCAATTTTTCTTATTTTCCAGGAATACGACATTAGTTTAGGCAGTTCGTTAAAGTGCATAATTTATATATATATTATATAATGTATTATATAATATATATATATATATATATATTATATATATATATATGATATATATATATATATATAATACTATATATTAACCATAATTCCATAAAAGCCAGGAAAAAATTATTCTCGCAAAGTATTTAGATTACGGAACAAACAACAATTACATATGGAAATCAGCGATAACAGTTTATACGGGTATATGTAAGTCGATTTATGATTTAAAACTAACGAACCCTAGAGTAGACTGCATAATATCAGAGATCGGAGTCTTCGGCCTCTGGGTGGATACGGGGGGTGACTTTTCCCCCCTCTTCCCCATCGGCTCAGCCCCTAAAATTTAAGTCAAGGGAACATTTCCATTAGGGTCTTGAAGCCATGGACAGGGGGGGACGAGTCCCCCTGCATCCACCTAGAGGCTGAGAGACTCCGACTCCTGATATCTATGCGGTCTTACTCTAGGTATTTCGTTAAGTTTTAATCATAAATGCCTTTACATAGAATAAGCTTATATAAGCTGATTCAAATATGTAATTTATTTTTCTGTAAAGTCAGTACTTTTGTTATTTTTTTTTTTTTTTTTTTTTGACATTCTGGAAATTAGCTTTATACGCTAGATTCAAAAATATGTCAATTGGTCTTTCTGTAAGTTATATAAACTATATATATTTAAAATATATATATTATATATATTATATATATTATATATATATATATATTATTATATAATATATATATATAATTATAATATTATTGTATATATATATATATTAGCACGTTACAGTACCAGCCAATTTTACATATATTTTATAAACGCCAGTTTTTCGTCGTTTTCAAATATTTTTTTTCATTTTTTTATTTTTTTAATGCTGGCGTTAATTATCTTATAATATATATGAGAGAAGTTGGCACACTATTCTCATATTGACATGAGCCTAAAAAAAAATTAAAAAAAAACCGATTATCGAAAAAAATATCGATATTTTTGTCAATCTGTTACACTCAACTATTACCATTATAGTATTTTATATAATATATATATAATTTTATTATTTATTATACTAACATATAACTATAATATATTATATATATATATAGTATATATATATAGTATATATATAATATATATCTACTATACTATACATATATATAAGAACATATAACCGTTACCCCCGCCATCCATTATTATGAATATTTTAATAATGCATATTTTCGGTTTCAATATATTCTTTGTTTATTTTTAAATTTTCTTTTTTTTTATTTTTTTTTTTACATTGAATGGTTAAATTATATATATATGAGAGGTTGACACCCACTGTTCTGTACTTTAACATGGCGCCTAAAAAAAAAAATGAAAGGCATTATCGGAAAAATAACACATCTATCCATCAGAACTGTTAAAACTAACTATTACCATCTTTTTTACGTCTTCAAAAAGATTTTTTGTTTGTTGTTTTGCATGATGATTACAAAATTATTATGAAGAGGTTTTGCCCACTGTTCTAGTACTTTCAACATGGGCCAAAAATTTATAGAAAAAAATGTTATCAAGAAAAATATCAATATTTCTATAATCTGTTAAAACTCAAACTATTAGACTACGCATGCATTTCAAGTCATATATGCTGTGCAGGACATTTCATCAAATAATTTGTCTATTACCACAGACTCATTATCAAACATTAAGAAAAAACATTAATTTTGAATCTATAATTTATTATAAATAGAATGGAAACTATAAAGACCAGTAAAAGCCACATGACCTATCAATAGACTGTCCAAGAAGTCACAACGAAATGTATACCAAAGGCCCTATATATATTACAACCGCAAACACCCATTAGCACCTTAAGACTAGTCAAAATATATATGCTAAGAGCTTTAATGCACACAATTACAGAAATTACATATATACGCTACATAGGTTAGGTTCAGTTTGGTTAGATTGCAAGACTGTTTTTAGCAACCAAAATCAATTAGATCATCCTCATGCAATTAATATATTTAAGGCGTAATTATTCCACCATACAGTGCCTCTAACCAGATTTCTTACTAAAAATCACAGCATAGACTCAAAAAAAATATTACATGAAGAATAAAAAAAAATTATTTGCTCTGGTTCTCCTTAGAAAAAAGTTCAATCTTAAACAGTTTAGAATATTCCCATAAGATTTTCTTATAGGCCTACTAGAACTGTGCGAAATTTCGTTCTTATCCACTTTACATTTTTAGTGAATCTTAGAATGCGCAGAGGCAAGTTAGACTATTAACCCCACAGAAACCATACTGTAACGACATAATGCTATGATATAACCATTCATTATTCAATGCAAAATAGAAGATGAAAACAAGAAGTATTTGATCTGTCACGACCACATTTAACCAAAAAATATCCTAAGAAAACAAAGTGGAAGCCAATTATCAAAACGGGATGGGATGCATTAAATATAGTTACAACCAGTTTAATGACAGTTATATACACACTAGAACAATAAAATCCGCAAAATGAAAGAGTCATACTTGAAGAGCATGACACAAACACTCCATCTAAAACAGCAACGGATTGACTACCTATGTTTCAAAACATTACCAAGGAAATCAAACGACCAAAACAAAGTGGCAACAAAGATCAGAACAGACCCTCTGATGACAGAAAGAATAAGAAAGGCATAAAAAAGAAGACGAAATTAATAGGAAAAGAGAATGAGGGCAGAGATGATGCTCCAAAATATACTCTGGGCAGCAGTATAAAAACAAAAAACACAAGTGCAAAACTTATAACACAAGAAAGTAACACAACATATGAGAAACAAACTAACAAGATGTGAAATAACAATCTGATAAAACAACAAATTATCGGAGAATAGTAAAGAAAACTTAGGGAGTAGATAGAACCATCGAGGGAGACTAAATTCATATGAAAATGGACCAAACTTAATACCAAAGAGAAATAGAGTGATAAAAAAGAATTAACTGGATTTTGGGAAACCATATACTGTAAACATGAAAACCCGAATTGCAGAAGAATGGGACAATAACTCGAAGGAGGAATATAAAAGACTTAACGAGCAAAGATACCAAAGGATACAAAGTGGGGTACACCAATTTCCAGTACAATTGAGAGAACATATGGACATGGCAATAACAGTAAAAAATTCTATAACACCCATGAACAAACCAGTCATAACCACCGATAAAGTCAGAAGGTGCTTACAAAAGCTAAAAGGGAAGAAGGCACCGAAGGCACCAGGGCCAGATGGTCTAAAGCCAGAACTATATAAGGTATTAATCAGAAGTGAACAATGTATTCAGGTTCTCACAAATTGTTTCAATAAAGAACTAACAAAGGAACAT
The DNA here is from genome assembly GCA_015478945.1 of Trachelipus rathkii. NCBI lineage: Eukaryota > Metazoa > Arthropoda > Malacostraca > Isopoda > Trachelipodidae > Trachelipus > Trachelipus rathkii. The sequence continues at coordinate 32,543 of JABUQX010094017.1, forward strand.
AAACCAACATCATGGAAAACATCTATAACAAGTATGATAGAAAAAAAGAGGAATCCAACTGTAAAAGATCTAAGGCCTATTGCATTAACTGATACATCATATAAACAATTTATTAATTAAATTAAAAAATGAAATTAAAACATCATTAAAAATATATGTGATAAATAATAGGTATGTAATGAGTTACAGAATAATCTTTAATTTGATGATCAATCTTTTCTTTGTGTATACTGCGTGGAAGATATCAATACGAAGACACCTACATTAATTTAGTCCCTCATATAGATTCAAAAAGGCTTCTTGACTCCAGTAAGTTAGGGCATCAGCTGATTAAGCAGTTCTAAAAGAGTACAAGGCTTCACCATGAAATAATACCGCCATTCAAGTAATATAAGATGAAAACTCCATTAATGGGAGGAAATAAATAGAAATGTAACATTAAATTACGAGCGGAGATAAGCAGGTGTACAGGATCATACTACATTAATTTCAAACTTTTACTTACAAAATAATTAAGGCACTAGAGAAAGAAAAGGGAATTCAACAATGGTTCCAAAAAAATAAACAGTCTATTCTTTGCTGGATGATGGCCTGATCTTAGCATGAAAATGTAAAACGGATGCAGCTGCCAAATATTAGGACATTACTACAGATAAGTGGGGAATGTGCTCTAGAAATAAACAAAAGAGTAAAAGCAATGTATTGATTTTTAACATGGAACAACCACCAACGGAGATTGAATAGTGGTGGACCAAATAAAATACCTAGGCTTATATTATAAACAATGAAAAAAATATGTTTAAGACTCAGAAGCTGCATCTCATAAATAAGGCCCACACCTTGGCTATCCAAACAGGTTCAGTCATTGAGAAGAGCTGCAACAAGCTAATTATAGGGAAAACATACTGGAAAAATGTGGCACTCCCAGCAATTTTATATGGATCCAATGTAATGTGCTTCACAAAACAAGAATTAGATAAGTTGCAAACAATTGAAAACACAGTATACACAGCAGAAGGTTACTAGGAGGACTAGAACATCCCCACTGCAGTCATACGGGGAGAGATTGAGCATCATCAATGCAGGACAGAATAAATAAACTACAAGTTAAATATTGGAAATCAATATCAGAAGAAAAAAAAGAAGTCTTAAAGCACATACTTGAAAAAATGAAAGCAAGAAGGGAAAAAATGGTGGAAGACTGCACTTGGATACATGGACAAAGTTATGATAGACATAGTAGTGCACTAGAAAGGCTAGACAAAAAAGAAATCGCTGAAAAAGTAAAGCTTGGACCTACCATCAATGGAAAGAGATATAGAAGCACAAGAAAGATTACAAATTTACCGAACATGGAAATAGAATTGAGGAAAGCTCAGATTACGACAACTCCTTCTACTCGTGATACTTTTTCGAGCGGCGTATGATCCAATACTTTGAACCCTAAATGAGAAACAGTTTCAAATGGCCGAAATTAACCGTACATATGTTGGATGAAGAAACCTGACACTCATTTGTATCTCCAGATAATGAAGACTTAGAATTTAAACTCCAATTGAACTTCAAAGACCACATGCAGAAGACACTAACGAGCGTTGCTGGGAGATGCTTATTTGATCTCAACATGGAAGTTAAATACAATTTTGGAAGGTGGGAAAAGAGAAAAAGATGTTTCAAAAATGACAATTAACATGTGTGCATGATTAAATAGGAGATAAATAATAAGTAAAATTGCAAGTAAAATAATAAATAATAATAATAATAATAAATAAATAAATAATTGTTTTTTTCAATATACTGTAATAATAATATTAATCTTTAATGATGCAAAATTAAGTTAATGAAAAAATATTAACGATCGAATTAAATAAGTTCATAATAAATACAATAATTAAATAATTTATATTTATTTGGATAAAATTAGTTGGTGTTGGTGGTAGCGATAGAGCCACTGGTAATATTGATAAAGGTGCTAAATTTATAAGGAAAAAAAAAATATATAATAAAAAATTGATATAAATGTTGATGTCGCAGTGCGAAGTCACTAAGGTTGTTAGTATATGTCAACCAAAATGAAAAATTATCCCTTAAGATCGGCAGATGAATATTCATATGAGAAAAATATCAGGTCTTTGTTTTTTATAATATTTAACAAACTGTATTTAATATACATATATTTTGCTTTTAATATATAGTCTTTATCTAAAGGTCCTATGCTGCCTCAAATAAATGATATGACTGTGAATTAGAATAAACCATTTATTTTTATAACTTTTTATAGAATCTAACAGGAATCTTAGAAAGTTGGCACTAGCTACTCCTTTTAATCTCATTAATTGTAAGTTTTAAATAAAATTTATATAATAATTGAAATTCAGAGGAAAATATATTTTAACAGTTAAAATAATATATTAAATGAACACTCCTAGTCACATAGGGCAAGTTTACAAATGTATTATTTTATATAGTTTTATTTTATAATGATGATTTCCAAAATTTTATTATTTTTTGTTTCATTTATTTTCTGTATATATTTACTACGTTTTCACAAATTTTTTTTTAAAGTTTTATTATTATTATATTTGGTAGCATTATTTTATATTTTGAGATAATTTTTTTTACATATTTATTTTTTATTTAATTTTATTTTATTTTATTTTATTTTATGTTATTTCATTTATTTTATATTTATTTGTATTTTTCTTTTGTTCTTGTCAATTATAAGTGTTGGTTTATGTTATATATTTATCCAATTTCTATTATTTTATTTAGCTTATTTCATCTTTTTATTTTCATTAATTTTTTATTGTTTATATATTTCATGTCGCTTTAAATTTTTATTTTTTTTATACAGAGTATATATATATTTACTTTAATTTTTTTATTCCTTTGGTTATAAGTAAACTCAGTTCAGTTGGCGAGTACTGTATATTCATTTACTTTTATTCTAATCTCTTATATTTGAAATTTATATTTAATGCAAGATTTTTTTTTATTATACATATATTAATTATTTTTACAGTGTATGCCGAATACTGTTTAAGGCTTTTTACCACGACCTATATATAATAAAAAATAAATAAAGTTGATGTTAAGTTATAAAAAGCGAAATAGTAAAAAAATAAAACTGCAAAGCAGAATCATTCGTATATATAATCAAAAATTAAAGATTTTTATCTCAATCTAATAATCTCTTTAATTGCCGCGTTATCTGCGAATAATACTTTTTAATAAATTTGATTTTTGTTAATTTTTATCATTAATTTGTAAAGTTGAGTTACGTTTTTATTTAACTTAATATATATTATATATTATATATATTTATTTATATATATTATTATATATATCTTATATATTATATTATAGTATATATATATATTTAAAAATATATACTATTATATATATATATTATATATATGGTACAATATCTAGATCTTGAATAGATATTTTCTCCATCTCTCTCTG
>JABUQX010094018.1:0-37216 GCA_015478945.1 Trachelipus rathkii
AGATAGAGATGACAATCTTTGCAATCGTTGATATTTATTTAATAGATAGAACGATATTAACAATGTAACAATGATCTCAAACACAAGTTGCCTAAACAAACTTAGGAAATTTGAAGTCTTTAAAATCTAACTATTAGCTTGCAAATTTAAAAAATCTTTGCCTCACATATAGCAGTAAATTTCCATTGTTATATATAGTTGTGGTGCTAGTTACTTAAAGAACTTAAAAAGAAAAAAATAACATAAAATAATTAAATTACATTCAGAAAAATTTGCTCTAAAAGCAAAGAAAGTGTCATCTCTAACCATCGCTTCCTTCCTGAGCAAGTTTACAGGGGACCAATGGTATTATATTTCCCGAAGTACACACCGTGGAGCAAACGCTTCGACACTTTGGTCAACAAAATGGTTGAATCGGGAATAATATGCGAAATGAATTATAGATTATACTGATGATACAATAGTTAACATTCTTATATTTGCTCAACATTTAAATCCTTTTGTCTATTGATCATCTTCAAGGACTCATTTTTTACTACTTGGCTTGCCTAGTTTGTCTGTGAATTGTATTTCTAAGTTGAATTTCAAAGTTTCCCAATAAAGATTCTATAATGCCTGAGTCTTAAATAATATATACTATATATATATCTATATATATATATATCAATATCATAATATATATATATATATATAATATATATATATATATTATAGTATATATAAGGCTGTATATATTATATTATATCTATATATATATATATATATATATATATATATATATATATATATATATATATATATATATATATATATATAGATATATATATATATATATATAATATATATAATATAATATATATACTGATGTATATATATTATATATAATATATATATATATCTATATATATATATATATATATATATATATATATAATATACTATATATATATATATATATTATTATATATATATATATATATATTATTATATATATAATATATTACTATATATAATATATAATATATATAATATATACTATATATACTTATTGATATTTTCTGGAGTCATTGTGTTTTGTTTTAAAAATGCGAATGTCAATAAATATTTGATCACATAGAATAAATCTGCTTAACAAACTACTCTGACGATATTAAAACAATTTATCACATTAAAATAAATATATAATTTAAATTTGAACTAGAGGTGGAAAAAAGATATAGAGTCTGAAAAAATGTCTCTATGACTTTATTTATAAGGGGAAAGTTTTTTTGCTCGTTGGGTAAAATCATTGAATTTTCTTAAGTATTGCAAATCGCGCAAAAGTCTTAAAATTTAGTTATAAAAAAAATTTAGAAATTGAGCATTATGTACAAGCAGGTTTACGAAAATATATAATTCACATGAAATCTAGTTTCAACATTCGTGAATGCTCGTATTGTTAAGTTAATTATTGTTAAAAAATTATTATTAATTATTAAATCATTATTAAATATATGCATTTTGGAGAAAAAGTTTACACTTGTATTGACAAGGAAATTTGATCTTTATAGCCCTACCATGTGAAACATATTAAGGTGAAATTATTTTTATAATTTCAATTTCTCCCATCTTTATCAGGAAGTAGTACATTTACTGTTTAATAATTTTACAACGTGGGTCCGGAACTACTGGATACAAAAATAATAATAATAAAAGACGCTGCTAATTACTCTGAAAAGGGGCTGCTGGAAGGGTAACAGTTATTTCCATCGAATCCCAATAATTAAAGCATTTAAAATTTGATAATTAATATTAGTTAATCGGTTTAAAAAATGGGTGTTTCTTTCTTGTGTTATTTTCATTGGCAACTATAAGATTGGATGTCTTATTAATAATTTAGAAGGAAAGTCACTATTTCATAATTTAAAATCGTAACAAAAATTACAACAGCGCGCATAGGAAAAAAAGTTTATAGATTTTCTGTATAAAAATATAACTTTATTGCAGCATGTTTAGTTGTGAACTTGTTTATTGAAACAATGGAAAGTGAATAAATACTACATTAATATAAACTTGGTTGCGTTAAATAAGGTTGTTTTGTTAGGTTACATTGGATTAACAAACTGTTTTTAATATTTAAAAGGTGCTAAGCCTTTTTAATTAAAATACAGTTTTTATTTTGACTTTTATCCAATATTTATTTGACTTTATCAAACAAAAATGTTTCGGATCATGCAAATATATAGATGTAAACTCACTCACAGAATTAATGATATGATTTACTACGAAAGAAGCTTTAAAAAAAAAATTTCTCTATTTCCTATTGTGCTTAAAAAAATAATAAAAATAAAAATAAAAATAAAAAAAAAAATAACATAAAATATATTGTCGCAAATCTCCATTGTGATATGATTGATGGATCATTCTTCCGACTTATTGCTTTCTTTCTCGGTATATAATTATAGAATTCTTTACTTGAAAAAAACAATAGTTAGAGTATCTAAATTTTAGAAAATGTTTCTTGGCCCTTCTTTACAAGTTTTAAAATTCTCAAAATTTTTAATGTATATTGGTAAACAAATTGATGCAAGATTTAACTAAAGTTAGTGAATCTCTGACGTTTCTTACTTCAGATCTTGACATTTCAAAATATAGATTATATTATATATTAATTATATGATTATGATATATTCATTATTTTATATTATATAATGATAATATCATATAAATATATATGGTATATATGTATATTCTGTAAGAAGTTTTATAATATATATAGTATATAATAATATATATATAATATATATATATATATATATATATATACTAGATATATAAAATATACATCTAATTTTATAATATTAATATATATTTATATAATATATATATATATATATATTTATATATATATATATATATATATATATATATATATAATATATAAATTATAAACAGGAAGAAATATTGTCAAAATTGTAGACTAAGAAACCAAATATTAAATTTGTTGTCTAAATTTGAGAACTGCATTAGAATTTCATTCTTTCTTTTGAGTCTTTTTAAATCTGAGCCTTTTCATACTCTTTGGGATAAGTGATCCTATAATCTTTATTCATTACAACCATTCTAAATGCTTAAATACTTCAGCATTCAAAAATTTTAATGCACTACACTCTCATTCCTTTGGATATTGGAGATAAGTTTTTATGATTATATTATACATATATAATATATAAATATATATATATATAATGATAAATATATATATATATAATATAAGAATATATATATATATATATATATATATATAAATATACGTTATATAATATATATATATGTATATATATATTATTATATATATAATATATATATATATATAGATATAATATTATAATATATAAAATATAATATAATATATAAGTATATATATTATATATATATATATATATATATAATATATAATATATTATATATGTATATATATAGTATGTATATATGTATAATATATATAAAGTATATATATTTACGTAATATATATATATATAATATATATATATATATATATATATATATATTATATATATTCTATTTATGATATATGGTGCTCTAAAATTTCAAAGATTTAATCATTATTTGCATTTTAAAATGTCAATAGTAAACAAACATTTGAATAAATCTAATTATATGATATTATCATTATTTTTTATTGAAATTTTATGGAAATATATATATACTATAATTATATATAATATATATATATATTATTATATATAATATATATAAAAATATATAATAATATATTATATTAAAATATTATATAAATTAATAATATATATATTAGATGAAGATTCTGTAAATATCTTGTATTAAATTTCATAACAGAATATTTCTTTTATCTTTGAGCTATGTTGGTTTTCGATACAATCGTCATGTTAAGAGAATATATATAATAATAATTATAATATATATATATAGTATTATAGTATATATATTATATATATATATATTATATAATATATATATATATATATATTTAGAGAGTATATATAGTATATATATATATATTGCTTAACTGACAATAAAACGTTCCCTAGTAATTAATTATTTATTTGTAATTCAGTAACTGTAATTAAAAGTGGGTATAATTTAAATCAGAGTTGCGGAGTAGGGTAATTTCCTTCAGGCTCAGAAAGGCTTTTAAAATTAACCGGCTCAGGCTACGACTCCATTCTTTTAATATTAACCGACTCAGGTTACTACTCAATTTTTTAAAAATTACCCGGCTCGGGCTCTATTCTTTTAAAATTAACCGGCTCAGGCTCCGGATCCATTCTTTTAAAATTAACCGGCTCAGGCTACGGATCTATTTTTTTAAAATTACCTGGCTCATGCTACGGCTCCATTCTTTTAAAATTAACCTGTTCAGGCTACGGATCCATTCTAAAATTAACCTGCACATTCTCCATTCTTTTAAAATTAACCGGCTCAGGCTACAACTACATTCTTTTAATATTAACTAAATCAGACTACTGTTCAATTCTTTCAAAATAAACCGGCTCATGCTACGGCTCCAATCTTTTAAAATTAATCGACTCAGGCTACGACTCTATTCTTAATATTAACCGGCTTAGACTACAAGAACATTCTTTTAAAATTATTCGGCTAGGCTATGGATCCATTCTTTTAAAATTAACCGGCTCAGGTTTCATTCTTTTAAAATTAATCGGCTTAGGCTACGGCCCTATTCTTTTAAAATTAACCGGCTCAGGCTACGGCTCCATTCTTTTAAAATTAACGGCTTAGGTTACGGATCTATTCATTTAAAATGAACCGGCTCTGGTTACGGCTCCATTTTAAAAATAACCGGCTCAGGTTTCATTCTATATTCTTTTAAAATTTACCGGCTCGTGCTACTACTCCATTCTTATAAAATTAACCAGATCAGGCTCCGTATTAATTCTTTTAAAATTAACCGACTCAGGCTCAGTTCTTATAAAATTAACCAGCTCAGGCTCCGGATACATTATTTTAAAATTAACAGACTCAGGCTCCGTTCTTTTAAAATTAACCGACTCAGGCTCCGTTCTTTTAAAATTAACCTGCTCAGACTACGGCTCTATTCTTTTAAAATTAACCGGCTCAGGCTCTTATACTTTCTCAGTATATAATATTATATATATATATATATATATATATATATAATAGTATACTATAATATATAATATATATATTATATTAGTATATATATATACCCAAAATACTATATATATACATATATACTATATATATATATTATGTATGTATGTGTGTATGTTGTATGTATGTAATTATGTAGTATTATTATGTATGTATATTGTATGTATGTATATGGTATTATGTATGTATGTATGTATGTATGTATGTATGTATAACACTGTAGTAGCTAAAGTAACAAAACTGGCCAATAATTTTTTTTTTGTTGCCTATGATTAAATACTTTTTCTTATGTATATTGTGGCGCTGAATGCAAAATTCATATTTACACAAATTCCAAAAAAAATCAGATTGGATAAAATTCTCAGAATACATAGAAAATAACAAACATCTATGACAATCTCAAATGCCACAACGCTAAACACTGCTATCCAAAACTTCACTTTAATAATTCAATAAGCAGCAAACCTAAATATTCCTCGGGGATACCTCAAAAGATATAACCCTACCCTAACACCTGAAATATGAAACTTGATAAAACAGCAAAATCTACTCAAAGAATCAGCACAGCAAATGCAACAAATTAAAACACAAATCAATAATTTAAACACACAAATTACAAACCTAACCAAAACATATACCTCAAATAATTTTCAAACCCATCTAACAAAAAACTTACAAAATACAAACAACAATAGAATGTTGCACATAAGAAAAATATTAAACAACGCAAAAAAAAAAACAACGCAACTTCCACACACGAATTTATCAAAAATCACAACATACAATCTACACAAACAACAAAACAACACATCAACACCCTCGCAACACATTTCGCAAAACAATGTCATAAATCCACCGACCCACCAACAAAATAGGAAAATAATCAAATCACTTAAGAAAGTAAAAAGCAACCACGACCAAACAATAGAAATAACACCAACATATATCAAAAACATCATAAAGACCCTCAAAAACTCACCAGAAACCGATCCTGATAACATCTCAAACATCCTCATTAACACTTGGGAAATACCGAACTAACTCATTTAGAACACATCAAATTAAATCACATTCCCTTACTCTGGAAAAGAGCAATTATCATTCCAAAGTTTAAACCAGGAAAAGACCTCTCAAACTCCTCTTCCTAACGCCCAATTTTACTACTATCCACCCTATGTAAAATCCTATAAAAGCTTATATTGAATAGAATAAGTCCACACATCCCCATAAAAAAGTTCCAACATGGCTTCCAACAAAACCATTCAACCACAACAGCTCTCACAAACATTATACAACCAATAATAAACGGCTTAAATCTTAGGCCCGCACATAAAACATTACTCATAGCAATCGACATAAACAATGCTTTCGACACAGTCTCCAGACACAATCTAATACACAAAATAATAAAATTAAACATCCACTAACTTAAAGAAATGGTTATCAAACTCCTATCAGGAAGATCAGCTCAAAATACAGATAAACAACAAGAAATTTACAACACAGTAAACATAAAAACGTGTAGCCCCAAAAGCAAATGCCTATCTATAACCAACTTTCACGGACCGATGTTTCACAACCACCCACAAAAACATACAAACATAACAATCTACGTTGACGATATAACCATAGATACCACACACCAGAATCTAAACACGGCATCTCTCCTAACCCACCAATATATCAACCAAATACAAACTTGGCTAGCCCACAATAGAATGTCTGCATCACCAAACAAATCTTCTATCACACTAATCACAACAGATCCCAACTAGATACTTCCAACCTCCAAATCTTCATAAACAACATTGCTATCCCACTAAACAAAACAGCCAAAATTCCAGGAGTGACACTAGACACACATTTAACCTTCTCAAAACACACAGAAAATATAACAATATCAGCAAACAGGAAATTAAACATTCTAAGAACCATAGCTGGCGCTGACATCAGGCCCGGACTGGCAAGGTCGGCTGTCGCGATTGCGAGGCCCCCAGCCCCAATGGGGCCCCGGAAGGCTGCCAAAAATTGAATTATACTACTTATAATAGTTACATCAAGTAATTAGGGGGGGGGGGGGGGGGGGGGGGGGGGGGGGGGGGGGGGGGGGGTGATTATTATTTCCTAATAATCTTGCGCGTTACAATCAATTTTAAGCAGTTGTTTTGTTTATGGTAGCCTAACTAACTTCTTTTCCGCGATGCTCTCTCGCTCAGTCTCGTATTAGGGTTGTAGTTAGTGCAGTGTAACAGTTGTGTCAACATGAAATGTGTGTACCAAAGTGGCATTACGAAAAGAAATGAAAAACTTTAGACGATGAAAAAATTTCCAAATGTTTTAATACTGGGTCAACTAGTTCACTCTCAGTCGCAAAGTCACCTTTGAGAGACATATGATTCATTAAATACGAGGTAAGTCGAATTAAGCGTTAGTCAGCTCATTCGCGGTTTATGTGTTATTTCCTCATTATTATTATTATTCATTAATTATTATTATATTTATTATATTAATTATTATTGATTTATTATTATTATATTATTAGTTATTATAATATTATTATTGATTATTATTATATTATTATATATATAATTCACCAACCACCTAATATTTCGAATGGCCATTAGACCTAATTAGTATAATATATATATATATATATATATATATAATATATATCAATATATAAATAAATATATATATATAATTATATATATATAATACTATATATATATATTATATATATATATATTATATAATCCCAAACAAAACACGCTTTAATTAAATAGTTTTCGTACCTGCCGACTATTTTACTGTCATTACTTTTAAAAATTTGCTAAATATATCACTTCGCAGCTACAGTGATAACATTTATTTTCAGAAACTGAAGATCGAATTTCACCTTCCTTCAATTGAGTCTACTCCTGACACTTCGTCTTGTAGATATGAAAGGGAAGAAACTAGGCCTGCTTGCAATCAACCACTATTTAGAGTCGTCTCTTAAATTAAAATGAATCAGAATTCGCTTTCTCCTTCGGCAGTGGATGTCATGCATAGACCATTCTACACAGAAAAGATGATGAAAGAAAACCACCATGAGACGCCTTGATATCTGCTCAGAATGCTCTACGGGCAACAAGTTTGGATGTTTCATCTGCCCCAACCAAAATGACCTAATTGGAATTAAAGTTTTTTATGAAGAACACCCCGTAGTCAAGTTAGTGAATGTGAAAAGGAGCTAAATTGCGCCTATTTGGTTCATAAAAACAAAGATCACCAGTTCGAAGTTGCCCGAATTTTTTGATAAGATCAGGATGAGCTAGATTATCAAAACGGCCTGAGGTTCACAGCCATTTCTGCTTCATATTGTATTCCATATCGCGTCCAGATAATAAGAGATTTGCTAATTTATTACCGGATCATGACTCTTCTCCTAAGCAAAATTTTATTAAAATCTTTTTAAAATTCACGCAGACTCTCGTTATCATCAACTCGCAGCGAAGGTAGCTTTCCAAAGCCAAAAAGGTCATGATATTTCAACTCTTCTGACTATTAACCAAACCAACAAGCGAGAAAGAAAAGTTCACACTAGACATTTTGTTTCATCGGAGTGACAATAGTTTGTTATATCTTGTGAAATCGATGAAACTTTCAACAAGCATCTTTAAGAAAAACTCTAACATGATATATTATACTTCTAAAACTGGTCATGGTGGTTGCAAATTATGATGTGATTTTTACAAAATCATGCTCAAAAAGCCACTGAAAGGTTAAACTAAAAGACCGACGAACGAGGCTCTTGTTGTACACTTTTGACATAATCCTTTATCAACAAGCTACTTAAATAATTTGTTCGATGTTTCCGTGATATCATTTGAAAGAGGGGTATGCTAGAATGATAATTCAGCTTGAGTATATAGTACTCAGAGATGTACTGTATACCATTTTGCGTCATTTGCGTCCCTAGTGTCTTTCAAGAAGATTATATGAAAGACTTTAAAATAATTCCGTATTCTGTAATTCCCGCTGGATTGGCTTGTACGAGCTTATGAATCAAATTAGCCAAGTGTGCATTGCATCCAGCAAATATATTGCTGTTCATTTGAGCGGAGCATCAAATGAAGTTGTTTTAACGGTCTACAAGCTCAGTTCAAGAAGTGGAAATGAAGATCTTATTTACACTCACTGTATGGACTAATGCTGAATCTTGGTAGTCAGGCTGATTAAACAAACAGTAACTTGCTTTCCAAGTCAGAAATACTTGCAGTTGGATGGGTGATTAGAATCAGCTGGTTTAAAGCTCGTATTATAAAGTAATGGCTGTTATGTTAGAGGGCAACAAGAATATTTGACATAAAAAATGCAATTGCTAAAAAATAAGAGCCACACTGGTGAAGAAAACATATAAGGCTCTTTCTTCATTGATCGATGAGCGGATTTTAAGAATTGAGAAAGCGTAAACGCAGAGAAAAAGATCAATTTTTATTACGGGTTTTAGATAAGAAATTGCACATGCATCAATCAAATTCAATGGTAAGAACATTTAATCATCAATGGTAGTACAAATTTGAAAACCTATTTATTGTCTATTGTTTTATTAGAGTATCTCTTTTATTAGTATCCCATTTTTCAAAATATTTACAAATAAAGTACCATGTGACTATTCTATCAGCCTGGAACTTTCGGTGAGAGAAGCTGCTTCAAACAAGTAGGTGAGAAAAAGAGGAGGATAAACACTTCAGGCTCTTGTATTTAAAGCAAAAATATTATGCAAGTACAGTAATAGCAAATTAGAAGATAACATTATTTATGATGAATAGAATTAATTTTCAAAAGGAAAAAAGAACTTCCAAAAAAGGATAATTAATGGGTTGAAAAAATCAATAGATGCAAATGCTTCCTGGAATCTCACTGCTCAAAACTATACATGATCTTTGTCACGTTTTAGATCGAGCCAGAACACATAAGTATCGAAGAATGATTAGTCCAAACAAAGAAATTTTAGAAAATTGTTCCTGGTTAGACCCCAAAGAAATTTAATGAAATCTTAATGCTTGATAGTTTTCTACGAAGTTCTTTGTAATATTTCTAAACTTTGAAAAGTTGAAAGAAGTCAGTTATGGATGAGAAGCGAACAGTTTGCAGATTAGTATGAAAGTTTTACATATGGCTAAAAAAACTTACATTAATAGAAAAACAAGACACAATCTAAATAGGGCTGAAGAAATCTGTGAATTTGGCGATGTAGAATCTGAATTTGAAGAAAACGAAAATCATTATGGTACTGCTCTGACAATAAACAATGTTTTCGGTGTTTATCATGCGCATTTTTTGTTGTTTTTGAACTCTCAAAATCTGGATTGTTTACCAACCTATATCTAGCTTACAACTTGTACAACCATTAATTCCTTGTACACCAATCACTGAAAGTGTATTTTTCTAAAATTTAAAATATTAAAATCGCAACTTAGATCTACTTAAGCCATGACCTAAATGTTCTAATCTTCTTTTTCATCACTGTTATCTTTACTTGTTATTATTCTTATTATTAAAAAGAATGTTATTTAAGAAAGTGCAAAGAAGTGAACCAAAAAGCTGTTAGGTTAGTAAACAATATTTCACTATCACATAACCCTTCTTAGTTTGCTGTGTCTGTACTCGTACCCAAGGTATTGTAGATGCGAATTTTTCTTTTTTGTTATTAAAAATATATTCTATTTATTTAACACATTAAATCACAATTTAAAGAGGAACATTGTTTTTCTGTTTCAAATGCTTGTGGTTTTCATTACCTGATTTGACATGTGTTATGCCCTTTTTTAATATTTTCTGGAAGGTATTTTACAGTTAGATTTAGAGCTATTATATTGCTTGTCAACAGCTGTGAATTTGGTTTCGCAAAACTAAAAATTATACTTGCATCTCATTTTAAGTAAATAGACCACTCGTAAATTAATTTATTATAACTTATTTTTCTAGGCAGGAACAATTAGTACGGTATAAGAAATATATACAATATTTTAATTTAGAGTAAACTACATCAAAAATAGCTTACTTTTTTCTCAATCTATTCCCCAGTGATAAAATAGTAAACGTGCTTTTAAGCATGCAAGCCTAATTTTCAAACTTTACATATTCCAATAATCTATTCCTCAAAGACTATCCCGGTCAAGGGGCCCCTTTTCAATTTTTAGCCGAGGGCCCCCAAAGGAGCCAGTCCGGGCCTGGCTGACATCAAAAATAACAAACCGACATTCATCAATCATAGTACAAACAATTTCATGATCCGCTGCATCAATGAAACTACGCTCACCAATATTGCATCCGTATACCCAAGAAAACATGAGAAACTCCAAACAACCCAAAACAAGGCAGTTAGAATTATAACAGCACTTATAATATAATAATTACAACACCTCAACAACACTTACACCATGAAAGAAAGATACTACCCAAAGATAAACACCTAAAAATGATAGGCACCCAATTCTACGCTAAAACACAAGCACCATAGCACTCCTGTCACATTACACTTTCTAACCCTATTCTAACCACAGACTAAAATAGCCTCCATCTTCCCCAGCTTTACTACACGAACAAATCATAATCAACATCTTGCAACACTACAAAAATAGATTCAGCATCACAAATCAATTCAAATATCTGCACAAAATGCAACCAGGCTCCGGAAACTGTGTATAATTTTTTCCAAGATTGTCCCCTCTAGTCATCCTCCCAGAGCAACCTGGGAAATCGTAGCCCTAAGCGATTTGTGGAGGAAGCCGGCGGCTGCCGCTGGGTATTTTAGTGAGGTGTGACCACTATAGAAGAGGGTGGTCAGGGGCGAGAGTGTAAAAGGTGTTATATATATATATAATATATAGTATAATATATATATATATATATAATATATATTATATATATATAATTATATAAGTATGATATATAATATATATATAATATATAAATAATATAAGTAGTATAATAATATAATATATATAGTTATATTATATATATATATTATATATATATATATATATATATAGTAGTATATTTATATATTAGTAATAGTATATTAGTATAATAAGTATTATTGTATTATTTAATATATAATATTATATTAGTATAATATATATATATAATTAGTAGTATATAGTATATATATATAATTATAGTTATATATATTATATATTATATATATTATATATAATATATATATATATATAATATATTATATATAATATATTGCTAGGAGATGTTAACACTTGATTTACTATTGGACAGAACATAAAGTACTACATACAAATAGAGATAGTAGAAATACATTCGTCAAGATATCTGTTTTAGAGGATAATGAAAGACTAAAAGGGACAGGACAGAAGAACGAAAGAATAAGGGAGGGGTTGTAGTGAAGAGTAAACTATATATAAATAAGATGATGCATCCAGATTGATTGTGGATACTGGAAAGGATAGGCAGGAGAGGGAATGGAAAATGAGGGATCAAAACCGGAGAAGACTTAGGAAAGAGATGGAAGTAGCCTCGTGGAGGATTCATTTGAAAGACTTGGAATGCTGTCCCATTGCGGGGAAGAGAGAGAAAGATGAAGATAGAGAAAGATGGAGAAAGCGCTTGTCTTCCTTGACAGGTCTGACCTCCTGGGGCCGTTCTAAGTTGTAAGATAATCTAGAAAACAATATAAATATATATAAATAATAAACTATATATTAAAAAAAAAAAAAAAAAAAAAAAAAAAAAAAAAAAAAAAAAAAAAAATAAATTATAAATTAAAATAATATATAGTATGATAATAATATATAATATATATATATATATATATTTAGACATGAGAACTTTCTTAATTAAATATTTTATCATCACTATATATTATTATTGTCATTAATAATAATAATAATTATTATAATAATAATAAAAATAATAGGTAAATATTGATAATCAATATACAATAACAAATAAGAATAAATAATAATATAATTAAAACAATAATTAATAATACTTATATAATAATAATACAATAATAATAATAATAATAATAATAATAATAATAATGATAAATTCATGTCCTTTAAACCGTTTGTTTATGCCGTTTTTTCATTCAAAATGAACAAAATAAATATTTTACACAAATTAATTTTCAATATACCTGAGTAAGGACTAAAAATTTAATTTCATTTTATTTTTTATTTTTAATAAATATATTTTGTTTTAGGTTAATGACCTTAAAAAATCCAGAAAATAACTTTTACAAAATTTAAATTAATTAATATTTGGTAATGTATATCAGAAAATGTTTCTCTAAAAATGAATAAGTTTCTCATAAATAAAATTTTCTATAGTAGAAATATTTTAAGGCTAATTTTTTAAATATTTTCTGCAACCTCTTAAATTAATATTTCGTTGATTAATTATAAAGTTAATTAATCACTTAATTAAAAAGAATTATAATTCACTACTGTTTCTTAATTTTATTGAAACTTTATTGCAAGTATTGTAAAATAATTAAAAAAATTATTTTAAATTTATTTTTAATATATCGTCTTCAGACATTTATTTTTAAAAGTATCTAATTTGCAGAAACATGGCAACGTTGCATTTCAAGGGTAAATTTTTTTTTTATCCTAGAAATAGATATATGATTTTCTTTTTCGCAGAATTGCAATGTCAATTAAGTCATTTGGTTCGCCCATTCTACAACGCATAAATAGATTCATTTATTATATAGTGTATCTCTAAAGTTCATACGTATTTAATCATATGCCCAGCACGTCATGTCAATAAAGAGAAGTCAACCCTTTCATTATGGCCATATTTACAAATTAAAACAATTGTAGTTATTAAACTGTTAATTTGCCTGTATTAATAATTCTTTATTAACTTTCCTTCTCAGGCATATCAAATGTATAAATAAGGGACAAATTTTAAAAACTAAATGTATGAGAGATGTATCATTAGGATATGTCACCCATAGGCGGATTTCTGGAAAAGTTTTTGGTGTTATATATATATAAATATATATATATGAAAGTAATTTTAAGAATGTAACGTGATGATTCATACATAAATGTTGTAACGTAAAGAAAGTAACGTAAAAAAAACTCAAAAACTCTACATTAATTTAATAAATGCTGTAACGTAAGGAGAGTAACAAATTATTTAACGTAAATTAACTCTTAAATGAGAGTAATAAATGTTGAAACCAGTGAGGTAAAGAGAGTTACAAAGAATAGAAAATAATAAATATCTGAAGGATTGTAATAGATGTTGTAGCGTAAGGAGAGTAACTAATTATGAAACGTAATATTTCATATTCTAAATGAAAGTACGAATCGCTAAGAAATGAACAAGAGAGAAAGATGTAGGTTTTTAAAGGTTTTGGTGGTGAAGACATTAAATTGTGTCCATCTTATTTTAACTGTTCTAATTCTTAAAAGTGCAAAACATCCTTATACTTCACCATGAGCTCATAAGCGCATATACATTTTGGGCGATAGATCCCCAAAAAAGAAAAGATTGTTTATGAAAACCAATCTTTAATAACTTATCTTATATTGAACGTATAATTCGTACATTCGATCATCTAGATCATTTAATAGGTTGTGAAAATTCTCCTTCCAATCTCTTCACTAAGTTTCCTTATCTTTGTAATTTGTGTATCTGAAAAGTTTCTATAGAGAATTCCAAAATAAATTTCTAAGGACTTTGATCATCTATCTTCATATTCAGTTTTTTTCATGAGTGAATCCAACACCTTACTCTCGAGTTGTATTATTATTAACTCTAAAAATTCAACCTAACATTCAATACTGCTGTGCAATAAATACCATATTGTGAATTTACTCTTGCCTGCGGATATAAATATGTAAGCATGTGTACTTACATTTCTCTGCTATTGTTCACAATTTCCAGAGATTAGATGATTCATATATGGATGACATATTGGAATTTCTCGAGAATTGTTGATAAGTCTGTAGTCGTTGTGAAATCGTTTTAGAATTCCACGTTAAGTATCAATGCAAAAAGTTTGTGCATAATATATTTATCATTTCTGTTGGTCTTGTTAATCTTATACGTTCATAATTCAACTCCGTGTTATAAATGATTTTCTAGATAGTAGTTTCTGAGTGGACCAACAGGTTGATTCAGCAAACATGTCATAATTCTGCTCTCCCTTATCTTAGATATCATGTTTTCCTGATATTTGTAATTAAATGTTTTCCATTATTTGTACATGCTTCTAACAGATAATTCCTTGTGTTAGGTTTTCTACAATGGATTGTTATTTCTTCTTCTGTTTGCTCTTCCGCTTCATCTTCCTCTGCCTTCAAATATTCAACTAATTCAAGTTGCTTTGATTTCTTTCAATTCTCCATACATTTCTTGATTTAAAAATATATACAGATAGAGATTGAGAAGGAAGAGAATCAAATGAAGAAGTTATTCCCTTTTTATATCCATTATTATTTATTATTTCTCATACAAACTCACATTCTGTAATGCCACACTCTTGAGTACGATAAATGGGATATATATGAATAATGAATTATATTAGAATATAAAAAAATATTAATAAATAATAATTAAGAACTATTTTTATTATCAAATCAGTTTGACAAAAGCTATAGTTCAGAGATTAAATAAAGAACTTTCAAAATGTAATATTTCAAAATGTGGATTCAAATGTTGAACTTTAACAATTTCACACATACTGTGAACATAAAAAGAATGAGCACTGTCAAAGAATTAACGTGTTTCACGAATTATATATTTTCAACCTTTATATAATATATAATATAATATTCAAATTTTATAATCAAAATTCATAAAGTATCACGTGTTCAATACATTATTTAAGACTTTCTAATGGTCATAATCCACCATTTATTCTCTGTGGAGAGAACTCTGTTTTCGTGCGCCAAGAATAATTTATAAATCTAGTATCGATTTATACGGAGCTTAAATCGTGCGTCGAGTGATTAGTGATCTGAATTCCCTTAGATTATTGAATGTTAAACTGAGCTGTGTCCAACAAGGATGAGCTTTAATCCACTCTCCCCGAATGCTGATATAAGATAAAAGCAATTAAATTAAATACCCACTCAATATAATTATATATAAATATTTTAATATTTTTTAAACATAGTATCATACCACCATCTACTTTAATACTTCGTAGTGCTATCATAAAGACGCTTTTAGCTACAGTAAAGGTCTGTCTAGATTTGCAGGAACATACATCGAGATTAATAATCACATATTAATTAAATTTATTTCGAGTCCAGTCGTACCAAAATTATATACGTTTATACTTTGAACACAGGAATACTAAGTCAGATTACATTTTTATTTTATTATAAAATAATACTTATACAATATTTATAAGTTTTACTCGCGATATAATCGCTATTCTTCTCTAGACAAATTAAACTTTTAAACGTGCATATTAATTCGCTTATTCTGAGATTAAAGACTGTGAATTTACGAATTAATATGGTACAATGAACAAAATTTTAATATAGTATAACAAGTTACATTTATAATCTCAACTCTAGCAAAGCTAAATTTCGACAAGATGAATACTCAACATCCAAGAAATTGAATTTATTTTTACCAATTCGAGAAATCGTCATATTCATGTTGATGTTTTTGAATTTTGAAATATCAACTTCAATAGAAGTTAAAAAATAAAAAAAGAAATATTAATTCTTCAGCTTCATTCCTCAAAAGTACGATCGTCCCTCTACTTAATTTGGAGAATACCTTCTCCTCACACGCTTTCTTTGAATAATCATAAGTAACAATATTGTTCTTAAGTTAGTTTTTCACTTTATACTTTTGACAAAATCTTATATATAGTTAACTTCCTTACAATTTATGTTCCTAAATAAACTATATATATTCTTCTTATGACTATGTATTTTTCTTAGGAGAGAGAGATACATATTCTAATATTTTCATTTTCTCTAAATTCTTTTAAGTCTATTTCTTCTATATGTCCAAAAACATTAGCATCGTAGATGAGAGGAACTATTGGCGACGAAGTTGGGATTATAACCAAGTCCAGGAACCTGAATGAAGATAGCAATTACCATCACATTATGAAAATTTTTGCAAGAAAATGCATAAGAAAAAAAGAGTAATACTCCATAAAATACATAAAAATAAAATAAAATAAAATTATTCAAGTAATATAAAGCTCATTGTACTTGACCTCATATTCAACCCAAATATATCCTTCTAGCTAATGAGGGTTCTATAGGTTTGGGTAATAAAAAATATCTTCCTTAACAATTTTTAAATTTCGGTTTTTTTTCCTTTTAAAAGAAATCTTCAAACTAAATTAAAAAACAATCAAAAAGTTTTTTTTTGGCGGTTCCCCCCCTCCCCCTCCCCCCCCCCCACCACTTTTTAAATAAAGCTCCCCACACCAAAAGTTTCCTTATATTCACTAAAGTTGAATTGTATTCTCTGTGGAAAAACAAATAACACTACTGTATATTATAGTGTTTCCAAAATCAAAGCAATTTAATTTGATAAAATAAGTTTTTAGATATTTCAAAAACACTAAAGGTCCTGTCAAGCGACTCGTCTTCACCGAGCACTCTATAGAAAATTGTAATGGAAACCTTGTTCAGTAAAGAAAAATAATTGATAACGCTGAAAGACGTGATAGGGAGAACACTATACGTGTGATCTATATCCAAGTATATGCGCTGCACCAGGGAAGACCAGTTGAGGTAGAAAAACGGATTTCTAGATTACATTCTCCAACAGACGTATGACGCGGAGATAATGAGGAAAAAGAATAAATTATAAGATATAAAAGACCATTGGTCACTGATTCGACTTGCATGATGAAACAACATGCTGTTATAATACATTCTCAAGCATGAAGAAAGACAAGAAAAGGAATCTGTATAGTGTGCGGGAAGAAAGATACACGGAGAAATCAATGATTGGCATGATGCTAAGCTAACGATAGAAGGATGTTTGAAGATGTGAAATGCTTACCCACTATTTTACTAGATTCAGACCAAGAACGGTTATTGGCTAAAACGATTTAAAAAAAGAAAACCAGAAGATAACAAATAGGAGAATACTGTTTGAGAAACTGAGCTGGATGGTATGGTTAGAGCATGTTAATGAAAAACTCACACAAAACGTCGAAGGGACAGAAGAACAATGGACGGGGTGGAGAGAGTTTTTGGAACTTAAAACAAAAATATCGATTACGCAAGCAGAAATACTATGAAAAAAAAAGATCACGTTTGGAGTGAGGAAAAGAGAACTACAAGGGGATATGTATGATTGAGTTTAATTCTGACAGTGAAATCTCAATAAACAAAACAATATAATTTGATAAACAAATGTAATAGGGACATAGAGGAATGAATATGGAAAGACTGCTAACGAAATTGGGTAGTCTCCTTGACTATTCCATTGTAACGAAGTTGTTATTTGTGATGTTTTTAATTCCTAACTGTAAAAATAGGAAATAGAACTGATCAAGAATTCGTTTGAGCGATGGGGAACTAGCATTATCATGGATTGGCACCTCTAAATGACATGATATAGGAAATAAGAGACGAAATTTCATACAGATTGCATTTGAGTGAATATTAAGAGATTGATATACTTCCTATTCTAGAGGTGAAAGAGTTATGGATAATTCGGAAATGTTGGTAGGAGATAATTTTCGTAGGAACTCCAATTGAACGTTATTAGTTAATTTATGATATTAAATAGTGAAGTTAAGTATAGGAAATGTTAAGATTAATTTTAAATCCTATTAACCTGAGATAGTTAAGACAATAATTAAAAGCATGGAAATAAAAGCACTGAAAATTTGAAAAAGAACATTAAATTTACAAATAATGTGTATAAAAAGTGCAGGATCATCTCGAATTAGTTACTTGAATAAATGAATTTCTTCTAAAACTTTGACAAACATAAAGCATATTTGTTATCAAGACTTTAATTCAGTATTGAAAGAGGAATATAAATATCCAACAATTAATTGTGAGGAAAGTAGTACTATCTGTTCCCAGTTCTTACAATATTAAATGAGTTTTAAAGAATCGGTGTTCAAAATTATTTGCTGGAAATAAAGAGATTCAGCATTGTTGGTTGTAGGTTCAATAAGAGCTATGAGAATATTTTTCTGCCCGAAAGTAAGCGTAGTGATTCGATGAACAAGTTTGGAAAAATATAGTTAAAAAATTATTATACGTGTGAGTTTTCAGTAGGATAGGAACATTACCTATAATATATTATTTTGCAGTAAACTGCCCAGAGTCAATTCAATGGTAATAAATAAACAGGTACTTCAGGACTTCTTCTGACATTTTCTCATAAGACTGAAAATAAACATTTCGATAGAATAAAATTAGGAATAGACTGTTGAGAGTGATTAGAAGATCCGATGTTTAATGTCATTAATCCAGAAAAGTCTGTATTAAGAGAGCCATTTAAAAGTATTTTATGAAAATATCCAAATAAAATACTGTAGAGGAACATGGAAAAGAAGTAGTGTATGCAATGAAAACAGGTTATGACTTAGTGAAGTTTATTAGCTACACTAGTTATCACTTTTAGAGTTAATATTCTGACATTTTGTCTTAAAAATATGATATTCATAAAGATGAGAGAAGGGAGACAACTCCCATAATATATATTAATTTACTGGTTCAACTAATGATAAGCAAACACCAAAGTTGGAAGATAAAATAAACCATTTCATATTTTCAAAAGTTACGAATAGTGACCCGTCAGTTATTTTTCCAAGACCAGTTTGGTAATTTTCCAGAGTTGTTAGTCAATACTTGAAATTATCTAGCAAACCTAGACGAACCAACATTAATTTTCCAGCTGATCCTCAGCATATTCCTTCTCTTATTTTCTTCTTATAACTCTTGAGTGTTACACCATGTTCTAATTTCATTATGTCTTACACATAATGGATTATAACATTACAGTATGAAATATGCTTTTAATTTCCAATGGGTATACCAGTGTACTTTCGAAAAAATCGAAGCAGAGATACGCAAAATGAGAAGAAAATTAATAAGTTTTTATATAATCAATGTTATAGTAGCTAACATTACCAAATTGTTCTTGTTCAAAGACTGTAATGCTCATATATTGAGAATGAAAAATGTTCAACTTCAAAATTCAAGACTGAAGAATAGGCTAGATGATTTAGTAAAAGATCAATAGTCAAAAGATATTGAGAATGGTACCGCGTTTGAAAACAAAGAATTGTTACGTCTTCATGTTAGAGGATCTACACGTCGATTATAGCGGCCTCGGTCCAGTGCATGGAATCAACAGAGATAGAATGCCTATTCGACCTTGTTATAAACCCACTACTCGGTGTGATTTTTTTTATGAATGCAACGGTTATTTCTCACTAATAAAGGAGTATATTGAAGCGATGCGCTATAAAATGTGGGGACTTTAATGTTGAACGACTCATTCTTATCATACTCCTAATAGTTTAATAACTATTTGGTGCATGGTTCGCACTCTTCTCTGAATGAAGAATTTATATATTATACTATTATATATAATATATTAAAAAAGATCTAGTATATCTCTTATAAAATGTGTTTAATACTATTTTTAACTAACTATTTATATTCTATTCTTCACATGTTATATATGTAATTATTATAAGATATAGGAAAATTACTATGATACATGAAAAAATTAAACCATCTTTTTCATCTTCAGATTATAAAACTGATTATAATATATATATTATATAATAATTACATATATTAAATTATTTACCAAGTAGTATATATACTATATATATATATATATATATATAATATATATATAGTATATATAATTATAAAATATATGTAATAATATTACTTATTTAATTAGATTAAGTTATGGAATTATGGAGTTCCAAAGTGATATATAAAATAGGGATGTGTATAGTTCGATTAATATCTGATGTTGAGTGAGTAAATTTGAAATGTTAGTGTAGTAGCATTTAGTGAAAGTCTGCTATAACATGGTGCAGAAATGAAGAGTGATAAGTAAATGATGTTGTTTGTTGCGCAAGAAAGATAATAGTGTTTGGGTATGAGTAAAGTGGTATTGTGATTATTGGAGTTTATGAAAGAATGTAAAATCTGCAGAATATATGGAAATTACTGTGAAAATGATCAAAATGGAAGTGAGCTTGTGTTGAATGATTTGAAGTTGTTAACAAAGCGTTTAGTTCCGAGAGATTGAAGCAGTAAGCAGTTAATAGACCCTATAAATAAGGTAAAGGGATAGTGAAACTGATAGGAACTCATAGGGAATTATTTATTGAGTGTTGTAGAAAGATGATATGCTTGTGTTTTGTTTGAAAAAGAATAACTGTGTTGGTTAACTGAAGGATGCTGAATGAATAGAACAGGGTAGTGGGCAAATTTCTATGAAATGTATATAGGATGTTAGTATAAATTTTTACGATATAGAAACAAATGATTTAGAAAATGAGAGAGAGAAAAAGAATATTAATTATCTCTCTTGTTTTATGGATTTCCCAACAATTAAGCGTAATGACAAGATAATAATATGAGAAGCTCTTTGCAAGTTTTAGTGATGAGATCTTCTGATGAATCAATTGAGTATGTAATGATGATAATGAAATGGTTGTTTAGAATAAATGAGTCGTGAAAGTGTGATATATCTTTAGTATAGATATTTGTAGTGATCAAGTGAAACGTTTATTGTCACCTGGTTATTTAATTTGTATATTATTCAATTGCTCTGGAAGTAAGCGCTTTTATGCTTGCGTGTTCTCTGAACTATTTCAGACAATTCTTCTCCTCAACAAATTCATTATATAGTTCCAACAAAGTGACTCACGAGTCTATCAATCAAAATAATTATGGTCTTTTATTTACCCTTTGAATTCGTGTTATTTTCTAGAATTGAACTTTGATATCATTGAAATCTTATAGATAAGGGCTCCAAACTTATTTAATTATATTATATCACCAATCATTATTAATATTTTCATTTATAATCTTTATATTTTATTTATTTAATTTTCTATTTAAAATATTAATTTAATTATTAATTTAATTATTATTAATTATTTAATTTAAGTTATTTTAATACTTTATTAATTATATGAGAAAATTATTTATATTTAATTATAATTTTAAATCTTATTATTTAATTAATTATTTATATTATTATATTATATTAATTTTTTAAATATTATGATTAATCCATGTTTTATATCTCGGAAAAGTTAATGGATAAATAGCGTGAAAATAGATTTGCTATTTTATTGTAAAGAATTCAATTCGGTAAGAACATATCAATTATCACTTAATATAAATTATGGCCTCATAAATTATGTATATAAGTATTATATTATTATTTAAATAATATATTAAATTATATTTTATTTATTATTATTATTGTAATTATATTAATTAATATATAACCGAAAACACAAAAATTTAGATTTTGTTTATTTGAAATACTATTTAAATTATTATATAAATACTTAAATTAAACTTCTTTGTAATTATAATTATTAAATTTATTTGCAAATATTATTAATATAACCGCATATCGATTAATTAATGAACGTTTGCACCTCTTTACCTGAAATTATCTAGTTTTATATTTGAAGTTTTAGAAATCGTTTAAGCGCTAATATTATATAGAATATATATTTATTATAGTGTTAATCATGAGAGAGGTATAAATAGAACAGATGGTTCATTTTTTAAGAGATTAATATATAATACTATATATATAAAATAATATTATTATATTTATATTAAAATTAATTAAGTTATATATATAATTTCAAAAAATTAGAATTAAATTTCTTTTATGAAATATAAAATCATTTAAATTTGTCCAAAATTTTTTATGTTATCATAACGCTCCATGAATTTGTGTATTGACCTTAGTTGCCTATCATAGAAATCTTTTCATTTCCTGCGAATATCTTACTCCACATCAAATCAAACTTTTGTTGAAATTACGAATTCATATTAAACAATGATCCTCTTTCCAAGGTTTTTTGACATTTTTCATTAACTTTAGTTCATCCTTAATTTTGTAAGTGTTATTAAATGTTTAACTTAGATTTAAGTCGACAACTTATCAGTCTCAATTACGTAACACTTTTCTTTTTGAGAAAACTTATGATATCTTCATCTGAATCAAAATATGATGCAGATAATAAATACATTGAAATTTAGAAAAATTGTAATTCAGTTTGTTAATGTTAACTAAAATAGCATAACTAGCTTCGTGACCTGTCGCTCGTCTACGATATTTCATGGAATTGTATTTCTACGTTTAAGCGTACTAGTTTTTCAACGCTCTTGTATTTCTGAGAACTCACCTGAGATAAGTTATGCTTCAAAATCCTTTAACTAAATTGAACTTTAACAACTTCTTCATTACCATTTTCAACAGCATACTTGTACTCTAAGCATTAATGAATAATATGTTAATAGTATAATTATACTATAGTATTTATAGATATTAATATTATAATATATATATTATATTATATTTATTATTATAAATATTATTAATTTAATATAAATTATATTCATATTTATTTAATTAAATTATGATTAATTTATTATATATGAATTTGATATTATGGATAATTATTATTAATACTTACTTAATATGTAAGGATTAAATTATTTTATATGTGATAGCGGTATTGTAATTTAATTAAATTTTCAAGATCAGAGCTTTATAATGAATATTAAGAATACTGAGAAAGCAAATCCTTATCGTTTATATTATCATAAAATTAATATCATTTATTGAATCGAGTTATTATCTGAATAATAATTATATGAATTTATAATACTATATTAATTGGTCACTGCAGACGATATTGTATGGCACAACGTTTAATGTGCGTTGAACGCAACGAAAATACGTAGCCTTATAAGGTAAACTGACTGTGTAAATTCTTTCCTCCTTTGAATTTTATGGCTTTATTGACGTGAGTGTTAATATTAATTTAACTTAAAATTAATAATTTATTATTATTATTATATCAATTACTCAAACTCCTATAAAACAAACTCTGACTACTACTACAAACATAACTAAACTATATCTTAATCTAAAACTATTTTAAGTCTCACTACTACTATACTATACGTTGAACTACTAGAACTAAAAGAGATTATGAAAAGATATATTATTAATATATTATTATTAATCATTATATATATATATAACTTTTATAACTATATTAAGTATATATATAATAATAGATTATATATATATATATATTATTATATATTTAATAATATTCAAGTCTGTCGTTTGCGCCTATGGCGCTACTATCATTTCGTAGGGCATTAGGCGCAACATTTATTAATAAAGAACGACTAAGGCATAGCGCACAGCAATTCTCTTTTGGCGCCTAATAGCCCGCGCCTAATGAAACAAGAACAAAGCATTTTTTTTACTCGTTAAAAGTTAAACTTAGATAGCATGCTAACTCTGTAACACTTCTAAATGTCCCCATGTGGTATATACCTTTTTAATAATATATATTACTAGATATCCATATATATAATTATATAATATATATAATATATATATAATAATATATATTATTTATATATATATTACTATTATATTTATATATTACATTTATCATTTATTACTATTATTTTTATTTGTTATCCCGGCCTCCACCAACAATCGTGTTTGCAGAGGGTATTAACTTAGAGCACCAATTCAAGGGTTCCACGCCCTCTAAAGGGGTTCAGAGAATAAACATCTCACAGATACAATATTATTCATATTATGAACAAGTCCAGAAATGATCAGTTTATATATATCCCATATTAAATATTTTTTATATAATCATATATTTTTCAATAGCTAACTAACTAATTAAACACATATTAAAATTAATATAAAAATCACCCAAAATAATAATTTTTTAACACAACTATAAAATTTTTTATAAGTTTATATCTATAAATCAAGTCATGTTCTTTTAAATAAATAACACCATATAATTACTGTCAAGGAATACATAGCTTATAAACTTTGTATGTAAAGAATCCACGTAGATACCAAACATGCAAAACAATAAACAACCAGGTGGCTTCATTCTATTATTCACACACCTCAAATTTACTAACTGTAGTGTATGGTAGTGAGTTGTCTACAGTAGACAGTACAACAAGCTCAAATCTTCTCGTTTTATAGGGTGAATCTAAACCGGCACATCTGAAACTTCTTCGTATATAGGATGCTAATACGGCACCACTAAACATCATCTTCCTTTAACTATAGGTACTTCTATAAATTCGCAACCCTACAATTCCTTCATTATTAAATATATAGGGAATGCTTATCGTCACACTCCGATTCTTCTTTGTGGTGTTCTAAACAGACCGTGCACTGAGCTCTCACAATTCACTCTGAGCTCCGCTACCACTCGAGCCTACAATCAATTATAAACAGAGGCAACACGCAATACACGCACTTTATAACCACCAATTAGAGTATTAAAATTTGCACCATGGTACTCCAAAATCGGAACTCTCACAGTTAACCAATATCATATATATACTTAGTGCAAAATTCTAACAAATACTACTATTTAATAATAAAAATTTTCATAATATAAATCGGATTTCATAGATTTAATTATAAAACGAAAAATATAAGAATAATAAAATAAATTAACTATAATTAAAAATTAAAATAAAATAATTAATTAAATAATAACCGGAGTCTTAAGAGGTTAATCTCCATAAAATGAACTCGAACTTTACAAAAAAATATTCCTAAGAGAAGCCCAACAAACAATGTGATTAGCGAGGGTATAAATCCAGAGCCAAAAAAGCGTCCACGTTTCTAAATCATGTTAGCAATAAGAAAAAGAACTCTAAGATAAAATATTTCATATATATGAACAAGCTCCAAGAAAATATAAAAGAACACGAATATTTATTTTAAAAACCTATAAAGTATAAATAAAAATAAATTTCCTCAAAACAAAAGATTAATATATATTTAATACCTTAATTAGTAGTAATTACCATCAACAATATAATTAAACTAATATTATATCAAATATAAAGTTCTCAACAACTATAAATTTATTAGTTTTGTTATAAATATAATGATAATATTTTGTATTATATATATATATGTAGGTTGAATTAGTTAAGTTAGGTAGGAGGATCTAATATATATAGGTATAACTGAAATTTCTAGCTTTGTCATATATAATATTGAATAATAAATTTTCACAACTGTGTATCCTGCTTCTCTCTTGATAAGCCCCCTTATTAAGAGACGAGACAGACGAGACACTCCCTGAGGCTCATATACCCCTCCGTAAGCACGTTCTGTGTGGCCGACAGCAGAATAATATCAGAAGTAACAGTATATATAGTATGTAAAATTAAATAGATCATTAGTAAAACCTTATTAAAGTGAGATATATAATTTGCCATTTATATAAGTTTATAGTTATTATCACACATATGTATATATTTAAAGATAATAAGATTATTATATATATTGTATAAATTAATATATAAGTATAAAATTATAAATGTCCCTAATTAAATTAGAGCCCCATAGTGTTTAATGAGTATTCATACTCAAATAAATTTATGGAGAGGCATATATGAGCTCACTTTAGGGAAAAATTTTTATGGGCTAAAACTTCTCTGGATTACTAATTCCTGGGTGGCTGATCTCGGATCCTACTGGGAAAACACATGGACCACAAGTGACTGGAGAGAAGAGGACGTAGTAGATATAAAGTATTACGTGAGTGATTGTTGAATTACAAATAATTAATACAATAATGTATTTCTTCACCTTATATAAAATAGACCAGCTTTAATATCGTGACAACAAAGTTTTACTTTGTGCAATAAATTTAGCGAACAGTCGCAGGCGAAAAGACGCATTGATGTGACAAATAGGTATATGCTATCATAAGTGACTAATTTGTGAGTATATGTATGCATATATATTAGAAGTATGACTATATGATAATCTAAGCATTTTTTTACGTGATCTACCGGCTCGATATGAATATCAGTGCAAATTTCGCATTGAGTATATATTACGCGTAGCATAGCTATAAATAACTAGTATCCATTTATAATAAATTATAATAGTGGTATCCTACGCTAGTCCGATGCATAATATGTGCCCCTTCTATGTACTTATTTAGCCTGCCACCTGACCCCTATCTTATACCTACCTAGTGAGCTACAGTCTTATGAGTCTGGGTGGTATTAAGGCGCCCTTTATTTACTGTTATATGACGCTAACCTATGTCTCAACATTATAAGTATTTCGGGCACGACATCTGTTACCGGCATGCCGTTGGCCATCCCACAGCGGTGATGGCTAACGGTATACGTTATAGGGTAGATCGTTATTTTGAAGTAAGATAGCTAACTTGTTATTAGTATTATACACTGTTTGCCCGTCGGGCCAGGCTGACGTTACTGCTCAGCGTCGCATTGCACATGCTTATTCGTTGCGGTCAAGTTTGAGGGAGTTGGTTGCTGATTATTCCCACTCAGGTTTCATTGAACGTTGTGATGGAAATTTTAATGTACATTCTGATAATTGGACTTAGTCGTATGTGTTTAGCGTAGCTTCCATCTCACTGGTACCACGCTAGAGTCTGAGCTGAGACTAGCGTTAGACGCCGATGGCCCTGTGCAGCTGGGAATCATCTCGATTAATGATATATCGTATTAATAATTATATTGAGTACTTATATAATAAATGATTGTTAATCTAATGGAAACAAATGTCAGAAGTGCTCTTAGCAATTGAAATAAATATGATCTGATATTTTATATATTATTTAATACCCATTTTCTGAATAAATATAGATCAGTATTAGTAGTTTTTTTATTATATCACAGTGTAAGTACCGTGACTCAGCTAATACTGAGCAATAATATTAGGTACGCGGGACCATAGGTGTACTTGATAGGTATGGAGTAATTATATTTCAGTGTATATGTTGAGTTGAGTAATTGTAATAATCGGAGTGAACTACATGAGTGGGATACGGGCTAACTGAAGGCCAGAGTGCACTTAGAATGACTAGTCTCTGAGTGTTGATCAGAGGTATACTTAAGTGAGTCATCATATACGCTATCAAGTTACCTTGACCTGACCTTACGCGCTAGCTATCTAACTGCACTATTAGAGTATTCAGCATATTAATATTAGAATTTATATGATATATCTATTAACTGACATCCTTATTATAATAATGCAATTTCATATATTAGGAGTATAAATTTACCTTCTATTAACTATGATTACTATACAGCTCAGTAGGGATAGTGATTATGATTACTCAGTTTACGTTAGACTCATTGAGTCGATAAATAACGTGTCATGAACCATGTATTTAGTTGATTTACACACTATTATTATATTCGACGGTGATTATTGCCGCTCTGATATTTACAGCCTAAATATATATACTATAAGTATTATATACTGTATGTACCATGTTAGCTATATAGTATATTTATGTATTATCAGATAGGTAGTATGATGGACTTGCGCGATAGTATGTGCTGGTAGCGCTAACGCGTCCCCTTACTCGCAACCTTCGATTATCTAATAGACTATAACTACTATATGCGTGAATTCACTATATATTCACTATATATTATATATATAATATTATATATTAGCCGCGCGCTATTTACCTTCTCATATGGATATAAGGGTTATCATCTAGGCTTATCCGCTGCAACCAGGTCACCCATATACCGTACCTCAGTGCTATGAGCTATAGTCATGTATCCCTCCACGTAATACCCTCTCCGCTAGTACTCACACCAATCCACTATATTATCAATGAGCCCGCCTCGTAGCTCCCACTGGCAACCCAGTTGACAACGGCTCACCCCCCTATCAGTATACCGAGTGGCTCACTGACTAGGTGACGCGTGTAGCGGTACTGGAGTGAGGGTATCACGGGTAGGTATCACTACCCCTACCGTACGTCGTGAGTTATTTGATAAGGGCACTCTCACCGCTCCAACCCCTGACGGTACATGAGCTCAATGATGAGTATAGCCGCTGCCGATATTAACCGGGGGGTCCCGACGCGGCGTACGCCCCCCCGCGCCCGCCCCCTCCCCCTAGGACTTATTTAATAAGTATATATTATATAATATATATATAATATAACATATTTAATATATAATTATATATACTATATATATATATTATAATAATATACTATATATATATAATATATCATATATTGATATATATATATATATTTATATATATATAAATATATATATATAATAAATATATATATATATATATATATATATATATATATTTATATATATATATATATACTATGCGAGTGAGGTGCTATATACCGCTCCTCACTCATACTGTAGAGGAGGGCATACTACCTTATGGCCCCTTATAGTCGCTGGCGCAGCCCCGCTGAAGTGGAGTTGCTCCACCACGGGATGCTGCAACTCTAGTCTTACGTAAAGTATTAGTCCACTACGCTGACCCCAGCAGCTCCACTGTAACCATAGTAGCGGCATCAATACTAACATCAGTCCATACATTAGAACGAGGTGTGTGTTGTTTAGTCGTGATATAATATAGTTTATGGAGATGGTGTGTGATTGTGGCCCAGTTTTAGTGTATCAACAGTACAGTATTAGAATGTAACTACTAAGGATCCATACTCAATAGTCATTATACCTGTTAGTGCAGTGTATGCAGTATATAAGTTATTATTTACCACATTACTACATTAGTATTAATAATTATAATATTTAATTAATAGCTTTGCTCTGAAAACTTATGTATACTGATATATATTAAATTTTCATATTTTTCTAAATGTTTTCGCCTTTTCTCTACATAGGCTTTTGCGTTATTCATATATATCTCTCTTGAGAGTAATGTTTACGCTTGTTCATAGTTGAAAGTGATGCTATTCATCTATTAGTTTAAATACAAGTGTAATTTTTGGTCCCTGATTGTTAGAGGTATTTGAGGCTCTAAATCTTAAGCCTCATTACTTGGGACTTAAATATATTATTTATGTACTCACTACCCCTAAAATGGCTATACAATAAAATTTGAACCTTTCGGTAGACTAAAGTATCCATACGGGTAGCGTATATACGTCAGTAAGCTAGGTATCCACATCAGTAAGCTTATGAGCTATCGTAGATATATAGATTTTTATATACTGCTACATCTATAGATTCTTATTACTCATAATTTATAAGATATAGCTCTATCAGGATAGACTATTATAAATTAATGTATATTATGATCGTATCTAGTACTTATGAATTATATACAGTCTCACTATTATTTATTAATATATATTTGCAGCACTCACGTCAGCTAGGTAGCGTACTGCTGGTCATGATACCATGATTACATTTCACTCACCCACCGCGACCTAGGGCTGCGTAGTCGAGTATAGTGACCGTTCGCCATTCACCTACACCCCGCGGGCTGTGCATTATATATTATGCTATGACAGGTCACTGAGGGGCGCGCAACTTTGTGGACATACTGGAACTGGCCCGCGTGGATCTGACCTGCGGCTCTGCGCGGCCTGCGGACCAGTGTCTCGTTGTTCACTGCCTTTTGGACCAAGAGCCTGGGGTTCTTGTGGTGTTCGATTAGCGTTCGGGTATTCGCGCACGTGAGACGGGAGCCATTGAAGGGGTAGAGAACTACCACCCCGACTGAAAAATATTCCATTAGAGTTCAAACAGAAGGCACACACAGCTCAGCCACTTGCACATACGAAGTTAGTCTACCCGTCAGGCCGGTCATTGTGCCTCCCACCCGTGACTCCCCACTTATGGATCATGGGTAGTTAGTCTATCTATCATGAGTACCAGAGCAGTTACGCGTATCTTCACCCTACCCCGCACCTTGTTACCCTGGGAGGTAGACACACTCACGCGGTTGTGCATGTGTAAAGTATGCAAGGCCGGGCCCGTATACCTGCGGTCAGCCCGCTTCTATATATGGTTGTTAAGTACGGGTTGATTGGGTTGGTCACACCGTGCTGTAGGAGCTGCATATACACATATATGTAACTAATAATCCCGGACTACTGAACTTACAGGTATAATGTTCATTCTGCTCTTTATTTATTGCGATTATAGTTCATGAAGCGTATACAGGTTCCTGGACTGTCACACTTGCTTAGGTGGCGGTGCGGTGTGGCCATTCGTGCGCGTGTCCTACTTATTTCTCCTTGTCGGGGTTGACGCCGATCAGTTGTCTGACGAGGTGTACACGATGGTTTACACATGTTGCGCACTGTTGCATAGGATAGACTGTCACGTCGACTTCAGCTATCATGATCTTTTAGTTGGTTTAACACGCCACAGACTGTAGTACCTGTTTCCATCCTGACCAAAGTATATTATTAGGGCTTCGAGCCGCGGGGACAGGGGGTGCGAGGACCCGCGCCCCAATACGAGAGCAGGGGTTCCGGAAGGGGGGATGTAGGCCTTACCCGTTCGACCCCGGAAAGGCGAAAGAAGAACCCGACTCCTGCAATCGTTGCGGTTTACCCTATTGTATTATTTATCCATGTGATTAAAAAAATAAAAAATTTTAAAAACTGTACGATTAATATGATTTAATAAGTGAACTTTGTATTTGAACTATGAGTATATATTTCCGTTCACAATTTCAAATTTTATGCATATTTTTCTCGTTCTGATAATCTCGACTTAAACTTAAGGGATTCATACGTTTTTTCAATACACAAGACGTGAGTCAGAAAAAACACACAGAGTTATCCTTAGGATAAGATATATATTTTATTATTATTATAATAAAAATATTTAAATTATAATAAATTGATATTATTCTAATTAATGATAAGTTTATTTTATATAGATTAATAATTGAATTATAATAATTAATTTTATAAAGTTTAATAATTTCGATTAAGGATCTTCCTTTTTTTAGTTTTTATTTATAAATATTATTTTTTTTTTTGGTCTTATAGATAATACTCTTTTTACTTGGGGGAAATCCTTATATTGTTTATATCAAATTATTAATTTTATTAATAGTATATGCCTTATAAATATATTTCATGAACATTGTTGTCTGATGTCTCTGGAATCATAGTTTCACTCAATAGAAACCTTTTACCTAAATTCAAACCTCTTTTCAAAACATCGTAATTTTTTCCTGAGAATGATTGTCAGGTGACTTATGTAAAAAGTTATTAAAATATAATATTATATATTAATATATATATTATATATAATATAATAATTAAATATTATATAGTATATAATATATTATAAATATTTAAATTATTTATTTAATAATATATATTTTAATAAATAATATATATTGATTAAATATTAAATAATCTTTATATTATATATTAATAATTATATTAATCAACGAGTCATGGCGCGTGAGCTATAATTTTATTCGTAGACGCAAACGAGTTAATATTTCAGTACTATTGCTCAACTCATAGTCGATCGTATCGTGATAAAAATGTATATTCTGCATTTTGTTAAATAAACTCGCACAAGTGAGCGGCATTTTAAACTATTGCAGTGAGCTATATTACGGTACTTTCTAATTATCGCATAAACTCGATTAAATTATACATATAGATAATCACTTTTTATGCGCTGAAAAATATAAAATGTAACATCTACTATGTTACAAATTTTAAATAACTCTATTTTATGAATACATATTATACAGAATTTATTATTATTATTTTATTTATAATAAACTGTTTAACTAAACATAAATAAGTTAAAATACTTTCATAGTACTAGTCCTCTTCTCCTCCTGTCCTCCTGCTAATCACTCCTGCAGAGGTCCATATTCCTTGAGAAAAAGAAGGTCCTCAATACTTTTTATCCCATTCAAGGACGTCTCTTTGGCTCCTGCTGGAAATCTCCACATCCGACGTCTGAGCTCTCTCCACAGTGCTGAAACTCTAGAGATTAGGTAGGGTGAGTGAGTATTTAATATTTATTTAATAAATATATATTAATCCAATATACTCCTACTATTATATCATTGGTTGGGAAACAGGAATACTAGTATTCGAGATCTATCTTTGAGTAGAGGAGCCAACCCATCATTTCCCCATGGACTTTTCGTAATTAACGATAATTTTCACCACATCCTGATTTTTACTCATTGAGTGGCATTGCATCTGTCGAGTTAACCAATTAATCGTCTAGAAAAAACAATTATAACTGTGAGATAATAATGAGACTAGCGTTACTGATATTGTAAGTGGGAGTTCTTTTATCTGTTTGGGTACTGCCGCATAAAAGACTGATCGACATGTGCTAGGTAACTGTTCTCAAAGTTGGGTTATTTTATTGATAGGAGAGTCCCCTATTTCCGGGTACATCTCTGTCCACGATCTCCTTACTCCCCAATTGATCAGTTCAATTATATTATGCTATTTATCTAAGAGGTGAGGCTTTTATAGGGTGAAAAAGGAATAGGGGTGAAGGCTGATGGCCAATTTAAGGAGATTTCTTTAATTCACATCTAGAAATAGAGTTTAGGCTCAAACCTCTTTATTTTACCAATAGCCTAATGAGGTAAGGGCCTTTGTATATGTATGCCTATGCATATTACTACAAGAAGATATTATTCCTTGAAATATTTTCACTCTTCTCATCAAGGCTGGTCTTCATCAAACAAATAGTTTATGTGGAAGTGAGTAGTGATGCTCATTGATGATAAATAGTCAACGTTTATCTTCATACTCCTGTGAACTATTAATAACACTTACGTGAACACGCTTAGCATTTAACCATTGTTGTAACTCGTTATTTCATTTACTCAGAAGTTGGATAATTAATAAATTTGACTTATTTAAGTTTCGATAAGCAATAAATTGAAGTATTTAAAAATTAAATTAGTACGTGAAGCAAACGAGACGAGGAGTCTTAGCATTAGGATAGTAGGACGAATATGAATCAAGCAGTGAGGGTTGTACCAGCATGGACAATTACTTGAGAGTCAGTATATTCTGTGGCAGTTTAGGAATTGGAATTAATGAATGAACAGATTTATATTAAACTCTTAAGGCTCACTCAGGGATGGCAAATTTTATATGATAGAGCTCAAATTTTTTGAATGAGTTAGTTCAAACCATGGTCCTGCAATTTTTCTTTATAGTGCCTCCTAATTCAAATGGAATGATTAGAGCAACTATTGTGAAGAGTGTTTATTGTCAATACACTACGACCGCTGCTGTATTTAGCTCGACCTGAAACGAAATAAGTTTACAGAGAGTTGTTTAGAAACCGAAAGCAGGGAGGCGGCAAAAAATAGAAGACCCTAACATTACTCATAAGAGGCAGTTTTAATATGAGTAGGGAGAGTTGGTTGTTTAAGATAAGTTATTAAATTAAATATTAATTACCTTTAAAGCCATGCGTCCACATAAAACAACTGAAAGATACTGAAATAAGCAATTGACTTTAACAAAGGTACACCTATTCAAAAATTTACTCGACGTCTACTGCTGTGAATAAGTGGATAACCATCTCTTGGGCTGCTTGTGATGAGAGATTGTGTTTATTAAAGCATCTCCTAACATGCATATTTCGAACCTTAAAACCCCAAGAAGGTCCATCGACACATTCAATTATAGGGATTGTTACCAATCTGCCGAAAAGTATATTAACTTATTAAATAAAATATTCAAAACTTATAAAAAATAAACTTGGTCATATAATATAAGGTCAACATTTTCTTGCGCTTAATTTACTATTTTTAAATTAAGTAAAATACATACCTATTTGTATCATCCTAACTAGGAGTCTGTCAAGTTTTTTTCTATTTCTAGGTCAGTAACTATCTGGATTCTGGTTACTTTGCTCATACTCAACGTAGGTGAGCCTTGCTATTATTATATTGAAGGTTCCACCTGTATATATAAATATATATTATATACATATATATTCTATATATATATATATATATATATAATATATCATTATAAATATCAATAATCATATAGACATATATATCACTATACTATAAGCGTAAACTATCAACTATATACTATATACTACTATATATATATATATATATATATCTATATATATATATACTCCAATGAGTGCATAGCTAGGATCTTAGAGCTATTGGCCTCTCCACTTGAGGTTAGAAAGCCCGCTCCTTTTGACTCACAAATCCACTTTGTTTTATTATTTTCACTCACACATCTTTTTCGCCACAGATTGCCGTGTGTGAAAGCAACTGAAACATAAGATAATTTTATTCAAAGATTCAAAGAATTAATTAGTTTAATCTTAAAATGACAAATTACTTATTTGTTAATATACTTATTAAACTTGTATAATATTATATAATATATATATTAGTAGCAATTTAGCACTAGTTTTTACGCGAAAATTCTAAGTCTGCAGCGGT
This sequence comes from Trachelipus rathkii, assembly GCA_015478945.1. Taxonomy (NCBI): domain Eukaryota; kingdom Metazoa; phylum Arthropoda; class Malacostraca; order Isopoda; family Trachelipodidae; genus Trachelipus; species Trachelipus rathkii. The sequence continues at coordinate 35,680 of JABUQX010094018.1, forward strand.
GTTGAAGGCGGCAGACTTTGGTTCCCTCTCAGCCCTCAGGACTTCCTGGAGAATCCACAAAATCTCCAAGTCCATCATAAATCAATAAGAGGGTCCATTAGAGGTCTCTGAGTCCTGGGTAGAATCACCAAAGCGTTGAGAAATGAGCTCGCAGCAAATTGGTTGCTCATGTTCTGTAGTTGGTGGACCTTCACCTTATACAGATCATTTGCTACTCTGACTGAATCTCTGTACAAGTTTCCCTCATAAACTGTGAGTTGTAATCAAATATTTCATCATAATATGATCAAAATTTTATTGAGAATTTAGTTATGTAAAATTTTAATATAGATATTTTACACATTCAATAAATTAGTTTCATATGTTTGTATAGACTATAAGGTATAATTAAAAATATAGAAAATAATTTTAAATCTTTTTTAACTTATACTTCTTACCTTACCATCTCACTGTAAACCGACAAAGATTGCATTGCAAGCACTTTGAGTTGACTACTGTCATAAATCCAGTTGGAACAGTCAATTCTCAGTAAGGACATATTGTGGGCGTCCCAAGCTGTCGGCTGAGTGGGCCACCCACTTCTGGTGGAAGACGTTGTTTATCATGTCGAGCTTCCCCCTTTGCATCACTTTTCATTATCCCTGCTCACAAGTCCTCCTTGAGGTGGATGAAAACCGGGATTAATAGGTTAACAACATCTTCACTTCGTGTAAGAGATTTATACAGCTTAAATACCAGTTGGTGCCCGATTTAATGAATGATACACCTAAAATGGAAGAATAATGTAACCAATGCCATTTATCAACATAAAATCAATATATTATTTTAAAAATTTTTATAATAAAATTTTAAAACGATGAAGCTCATATTCGATTTGTTCCTTATATTTAAAAGAAAATTGAGTCAATTAAAATTAAAATTAATCTAAAATTAATGTTTTTCTGAATTTTATTTCACCTCGGTTAACTATGTCTTGCTATTTGCTGGACTTGTAACTTTGACTGATGCTTCTCATCAGAACATCTGACGCTATGTCGCAGACTCACTCTCCTGACTGGAGGACCGCGCTTTAGAGCATTGGAACCATTAATACAATAGGACTATTTTTTTTTTCAGAACAAAAAAACTTTATTGCCTGTGACAATAAACAGTCAAAACATCAAACTAACGAATGCTGAAAGGAAATAAATACAACAATTTTAGTATTCTAAGAATTCAGTGACATCACAGTGTTGGGCCTGTCGGGTTTGTTTTCGGCTCGACGGGAGTATACAATCCATCCGCTATTCGCCTTGAGCACTATCAAGGTTACATTTTTTCTTAATGAATTTGAAAAAATGAGTTTATAGATTTAATTAAGTTTGTTTCAATTTTAGCATAATCTTTCATATTTATATATAAAATAGATATTTTCTCTTTCATTTTGTCAATCATTCCGCCAAAATAGAGAATATTATATAGTTAACATTATGAAAATTTGGTGAAAAGATCGATGCGTTACTTAATGGTTTTAACTCATGCTATACGATGGAGTCAG
>JABUQX010094019.1:0-28807 GCA_015478945.1 Trachelipus rathkii
CAGGTTAATGAGTAGCGATTTTTACGTAACATGACATAATAAGTAACATCTTTCTATCATTATTAGGAATTAACGTCTCTTCAGCTTATATATTTAAAGGAATCAGATAACGTTGATTTATGATGTATGCTTTAATCAACGCTTACCATATCATCTCATACTTATCTATTCAATACGAATATCTCAGTATTATAGATATCTACCTGACTACATATATGACATAGATCACTAATAGTCCATACTTGATGAAGATATTACAATACTTATACTAAGTAAATAGACTTATTTTATCGCTATTCCCACATACTATTTGACAAATACTTCAAGGTAATTTTATATAAATTGTGAAACTACTACTACTCCTCATCCTCGTTATATCATTACTATTTACTTTACTAAGCTAAGAATCAGTGTATAAACAAGTTTTTCAAGATTCTTATACAGCTCGGCATGATATTACAATCTCATAGTTGATCAAAGGCTTTCTTCGATATAATTTGATGAGAGCGTTCACTACTTCATGGACCAATATAAGGTATAAATTAGATAATTCGTATATATTAGTGAACTTTACTAAATCTTATTAGATCACATCATATAGTCAAGTTCCAAGATTCTTAAACTGACCATACAAATATCGGAAGGGCTGATTATTCGTTTAACTGTAGATCATAACTGGCTTTCCCTCATACGCTATTGGTTGGAAGGCCGGCTACATATTACACTCGCTAGGGACCGGTGTGTACCTTCGGTTCACATCCAACCAGCTATTCAACGCACGTATATTAAAATACAATACGGACTAGATATATTACGAAATGATGCGGATTCTCAATTTATTGTATTTGTAACTCTAACGCACAGCGACAAGTACTAATGGCATCGGGTACTCAGCCTTTCCTCTCTCCTCTCATACATACACTTCAGCACTGCAAATCATGTCTCTAACGCTTTTATCTTAAAGTGGATACTTCACTAGTATGGCGTGTCCTTATATGTCATCACTAGGATTGTCGGGATCACTCAGTTATTGATACATAAGCTGAATTTATTTTCAAGAACTAATCTATTCCTTAATGGTATTATCAATCTTAGCTTAGAATATGTTAATATTTACCATACTCACTACTACCAAGCTAATGGAATAAATCGAAAGGTATTCACGATCTTATATGAAAGCAGTCAATAATGGCTAGAAGACTCATGATTGGTTTATACTCTCATTGCCTCATCGTTATACCATATATATTAGACTCTTAGAATATATATAATACAACGGTGTAGTTCTGCATTTCTTATATTAGTACTTGTATAAATGGACTGATGTCCAAGCCATAGTAATAAGTCAGAAAAAACAATAACTTTTGAGGATCCATAAAGGATATACAAGTCCGTAAGAAACATTTCTCTTTTCTATGTACTATATACTCCAGCTATTCACTAAATACACGGCTAGACAGATTTTGAGAGATCCGATACAGTCACTTTTGATTTCAATTGGATTTAATACAGGCTAAGAATAGATAATAAAGTAACGGATGATTCTCCTTACAGCTACTTTGTCTCTATTATAATTCTTACTACACTAATTTTGCTATTTATATCGTCATTTGACTTGAATATAGTTATTCTTTCATCACATCTCGTGCACAGCCTTTTTAACACAAACATGATACACAGTAGTTATTTATACGTATCATTTTGATTTATTTGTAAAGCTGATAGACTTGTTCGAGATTCGGCTATCAAAGATACGGTTTAGAGGCAGCATAATCATAAACCGGACCTTCCTTGTGCTTCCACGGTTTCGATCAGATGTTTCAGTTACAGTACCAGCCGGGAGAACTGATATGGTCTCACATTGATCGATATGGAGAGACCTGCATATATGCCTCCTGTAATAAAATCTCAAATGTTGTACCACGAGATGCTCCTTCATCACCCGAGATGTTTTGTCAGAAGATTCTCCTTCAACAACATCCGATTTCCGCACAATCAGTGCCAACAGAAGAAGAAACCTCCTTTACGAAGAAACCCGAGGCGTCAAGTAAATTCTCCAAACCAAACTAATGTGAAATATTGTGATTAATATATACATAGGGATCGCCTTTGATATATATACTGTAATATAATATATATATATTTATATGTAACAATTTTGTATTTTTATACCATTTAAATGTTTGTATGTTTGCTATTATATATATATTAGGATATAAATGTTAACGGCTTCCACATTCCGAAAGGACCTTATATTATTTCATGTATATAGTTAACAATTATGTAATTTATTATGTATTCAAATACTATGTATATATGTTATTATAGATCTTATCGTATGTTAAACCAGTATTATTAGCATCGTATTTGAATATTAATATTATTAATATTTCATGATATACTATAAAATCGCACAATTTTTTATATGTCATACTTATTGTATTTCTTATGGAATCATGAGTGTTTCTGACATATTTGAAAGTACTTTACTTTAATGTTATTTTAATATCTTATTTTTGCCGCCACTCCTGTGAGAGGTGTTTTAATCTTGGGTGTGATACCTGGATGTAATCGTAGACATTGTGCTCCACGAGTGCGCTACATCAGATATATTGTTTTTTGAGCGCATTCTATACATTACTGAGCGTTAAGTGTGTATATAATTTATTCTATAGTAAATTATTATTTATACATACTTTTTCACATTCCCGGTACTGTTAAGGGTGGAGTCAACATAAGTATAAGGGGCTATAGTATTCTTATTTCCCATTTGTAACGATAGCTTTATATTGGTACATGATTATTGTTTTAAGCACGTTTTCTTACAAAAGTTAAAAAACAAGATTGGTGGCCGTATTATTGAGGCTAACGATACCTGAATGTCGTCGGAGCTATTATATTTCTTAAGATTATAAGATGATAGAATACAACTCTGATCATATATAGCAAATGGAGTAACTTAAAACTACCCAGTCATCTGATATAATGAGTGTTGATCTCACACGATGATACATAGTAATATAGAATACAGACCATATATTAGTATTATTCTTATTACTCCTAGCATTACTTACTTCACGAAACTCCTCGGCACAGGGTCGACTGTACACACCTATTTACAAGGAGAATATATCAGGCATGCGGATCTATAGATTCATACGAGGTAAACCCTAAGCGATATATAATATCCGTAAGAGTCGCATTAAGAGTGTGCAAATGTCGCGCTCGACGCTATAACCTGAGAGAGAGAGCTCGGACAGCATTGTGAAACAGGAGGCTGACGAAAACTTATGCAATATACTGACTCATCAACAGACTGAGTATTTACAAGCAGAGAAGAATCATCTTGATTACTTATCACATTTCTATCAAACTTGTGTTATAACAACGTTTCTTTATATCAATTATACTATAATGGTGAATATGATCAAATGGTAACTATCTAGTGACATTAATATTTAAAGATTTCCTCAGTGAGCTCTTTAGTATTACTTTATTTATATAAAGATAGGCAATTCACAAGCGCACTGATAATTGCTATACTTCTTATGGTCTAAAATATAGTATTATTAGGTCTAATTCTTCCTGTCTAAACTTTCATTAGAATATTTGCAAGGGTCTATTACTAAAAAGATAATGGTACTCCAGTAGCAAACTATATCTGGGTTTTAGTCTGTGACTTATTGATCAGTTATTTAAAATATCACCGCTGATTGAGAAAAGCAATAGATGTCTACCTCTTATATATTCGTAAATGCTTAATCATGAAATCTTATTCCTTGGTACTCGTGCGTAAATATATTTGGGTGAGACTGATACGTTTGGTTTTTACGAACTCGAGATATACTCTTTAACTCATCTATCAATAAACAATATTATTATACTAGGCTAGGGCGACTAAGAAGAGACACTTACTACACTCAAAAAGTTCTTTACTATAGTAATATATGATGTTTTCTTAAAAGTTTGTCCTGTTTATTGCTCGGTCTTTATCATAAATTTGAGTTTCCCACTATATACTCAATGATACTTTCATATCTCGCACACTTACTCACAACAGATAAATAACATATTTAAGACAAAGACGTAACTCACACATCAATGTTGCGAAAGTTTTCGTTATAGTGATAATATTTTATTAATCAGCGGAACATACAATGGTGAGGACATAATACATATAAAAGAAAAATAAGCATTAAAAAAATCATAAGAAATATTAATACATATCTCGAGATTACAATACAAATAGTACTTATACAGCGAAAAGGATAATACGGCAGTTTCTTAAATCTGGAGAATTTTACATAGGACACATATGTTCAAATAAATAAAATAGCAGAATAACCTATATCAAAAATTATATGTCATTAATTCTTCGAATTATAATAATGTCTACTCTCATCTATCAACCACGATTTTAGCATGTCTAGAATGGATCCAGTAACTATATTCAAATGACAACTTTTTATTGGTTTATCGTATAACTTAGAACTATTCTTCATTAATTTTTTGTCTTATTATATAATATTTTAACTACACGAGTTATCAAGAACTTAAAACAAAGATGTGTTATTGCGAATCTTTCTCTTGCAGCCGATAACGATGTAAGGGGTCTCTTCGACTTAGCTTCCTCGGGGAACTAAGGGTATGTTTAGGGCACTCCCCCTTATCCGAGTGTCCTTGCGTGCAACTGACCTCTTCGTGGGCAAAATGAACGACGATTTCTTTTATGAGGTTTTACTTTTGTTTTGGCAAGCTATCTTTTGGTATGTCTTGGAGGTTAATGCCGGCTGGGGTTACTCTCGCCCTCCGTATCAAGGCGGTATAAGTGAATATGTAACAACTTGTGGTTTTCCCGTTATCTTGAGCATATCGTTACCGTTGTGATAATTTCACAAAATACTTATATATGTTAGTAATGGTAGTTTATCACGTTATGTGGTGAAGATAACATTAGCAAAATAAAAACAAAAAAATATTTAATTTTCTTAATTTAATGAGTATATATAAATTTATTTTTCTCACATATATTCATACTAATCTATATCAAGGGATTCACAATGATATTCGATCGGTGTTCGTGTAGCTATTTGTGATGATGTTTTTGAGATATGCATTTATTTTTTCTATGTTCTATTATTTTTTTTTTTTTTATTTATCCGACATTAATGTCATGGTAAACCAGGGAATTCGCTCAGATAAGTTTCAGCTACACTTTTCTACCTGTGGATAATCTAATTGGTCAAAGTTTTTATTTATGAGATTATATGAACTTGTAGTTTTAGACGAAATATACCGTGTTTTAAAGTGTCGTGTTTAAGCGCACACATTTTTTTTAGGTGGGAATTAAGGCGCTAACATATATTATACAAAAACTCGAAAACGACATTTTTTAAAAGAAGTCATTTTATTATTTATCGTAAATGCACAATGTCAATAAAATACAAAAGACACCTATATTTAATACAAATCATAGGTCAGAATAGATACAGAATATTAATCTAGACATAAATTGACGGATATATATTATATATATATATAATTATATATATATTATAATATAATATATATATATATATATTAATATAATATATATATATTAATATTATATATTATAATATATATATTATATATTTAATTATAATATTATATATAATATATTGTTACCTTTGCTTCTTCTTTTTTTTGGTGTATAATATTTGAGCGGTTTGGCTTTACTCTATACTAGATTGTAATAGATAATCTCTAAGTTATTCTTTCAGATAAGAATCCATATATAGTATTACCTGCATATTTCTCTTCAAGAAGCATTTCAAATCTTTCGTCAAAAACTGCCAAGCATCAGTGTAATCTCAGAAACAGTTTACCAAATCCTTTTCACATTTGTTTATGGTAGCACACCTGAACTCTTGATAGATACTTATTGTTGCGCTTTCAAAAGTATTCAAATGTGATAATCCTGTTTACTCACTCGTTAGTTAGACAAGGTCAATAATGTTAAACCGTAGTTCTAGTTTATCGCACATAAACAAAAGCTCCCTTATCTTTGATAGACTTGCTTTAATCTCGCTGTTGTGCTGAGCAAATTTAAATGTTAATTAGTTTTTACAATTATTGTTCAGATGCACAAAATAATATGTTAAAGGAGGAAGATGATGAAGAGGAAGATATAAGAACTTGTCTAGTATACTCTATTTGATTATTATATTAGATGAATAACTTTGCAGGACTCTCTAATTTTTTTTAAAAAGATAGTTTATACTAATGAAGAATGTGTTCTTCTGTCAATAATGAGTTGAACAGATTAAAGCTAAATATATAGAAGAAACTGATATTTTTATAATATGACGCTTATACTTTTATTTTATCATTTTAGAATTAATTTGTATTCTTGATAGTATAATCTTTATTAATTGCTTTAATTATATATAGTTATTTTATTTAATATAATTTTTATTATGTTTCAATTTTAGTATTAACAGTTGTTGTTAATGTATAAATAAGAATTTTGAGATAGTCTATATCTCGTTTAATATGATACTTATAGTATTTTCTTACCATTGTTGTTATCACTATTTTGCACAGGTTCAGCCTTTGTGTACGCCCAGGCGATTTATATACTAGTATACACACTCTCTGGATTTTGTACGTATCACGTTGAAATTCCACCTGAACTTATGTCCTCGAGGCGGCACTATTCTGCAAACACACATGCACCACCTACTCTGAAGCAGAATACCATTTACTTCTAAATTATCTAATTATTAAATCTCATATTATATATATATATATTTACAATTCAAATTTTAAATAATTATCTCAAAGTAATCTGGCCCAAAATTATCATTTTCAAACAATCATTTTTACATCATTTTGCCACATAATATTTGTCATATATTATTATTGTTATTATTCTGATATATCACTTTTGTTATAAAATTTAACTCTGTTTTTTGGTTCTAACCGATCTAATAATATTTCTCATATATTAGCTTTAAGTTATAGTTATGTCATTTATTACAGTTTGTTATCTCAGGCCAATTTATTTTTTATCATCACAAAAAAAATTTTATTCATATTTACTTTTTAACTCATATTTTATTATTTATTATTATTTGATATACTCGTTAATCTCATGTTCCATTATCCTTATTTTTATATCCTATCTACTGGAGTCTAGCATAAATTACTGAAACTATAAAATAGTCTTATCGCACTAGACTAGCTGTTTTCAGTACAAGGGAGGACATCTACTGCTACTATGGCAAGTTCGTCACAACGAATCTCGATTTATGTACCTTTACCTTACTTGAGCTTCACTTAGATGTCCACGAATGAATTGACCCGATTTAGAGACCCTTCTTAATAATATTGCCTGTATCCTACGAGTTTATGCGAGCAGGGCGCCTGAAGGTGTTGTTGACCTACCTGCTATTCTCTCACACAAAGCACCTACACACCCTACTTAGAACGAACTCTATTAAACACGTCTGGTACCGAAACAGGAATGCGCGGAAAAAGTAAAAAGCACTTTGGAAGCAGGCTCGCTATGGAAATCGTTTGACCACGATCAGCTTCTGTATTTTGTGTATATATAGCTACACACTCTATTGTCTTCTCGTGTAGACGGCTCCTGCCCTCTCGTAAGTGTATTACCATTAATAGTTTAGGTAGGTAATCTGTCTTGATACACTATAGGAAACTATGCTCCTCTCTGCAAGAGTAGTGTCTCGCTGTTGAGCGCGTTCAGCAACTAGATCGGATCTTATAATCCGTTCACTACAAGAACTACCTACTTTTGAGATTCGGCAAATAAGCGTATAATACTCCACTTTTATCAATAGATGTCTAGACTACTTCACATAGTGTGCGGTGAGTGCATACCATGGTGTGACAGCTTCCAACCGAGTTTATATTAATCACGTAACACACCAGCGTCACTGTCAACGACTCTCATAAGCTTGGTGACAGATCTGTCATATGTCTAGATTCAGTCTGTGTGAAGGCATAAGCACTCGCTAGCATCAAACAATATGCTTCTATCATTGTGCTCGAGCTAACTTCAAACGTGCTGTAACATAGGATGCAACAATCATGATGTGATAACTACTGTTAATCGGGACTTATTGGAGGCGCTGTATCGCAATCGAGCTCTTTTCTTTCATTTCCGTTCGCGCATCGTGACACCTTATCATGTCGTTACCTTGGAAGAAGTGTAGTGATCCATTCGTAATCGATGCTACACTGTACTGAATCAACGATGAACTGGGCAAGGTAAAGGTATTACCCCCCCCCCCTCCTCCTTCCCTCCTTATCCTCAACAAATATCCTTTATCCTGAAAAAAAATTGCACTCAACAGTATCCTCATCCTTCATCCTCTCATCATCCTATTCACGCTTCTTCAAAATAACCCAGCCTTCATACACGCCCAGCCCTCCAATCTTCAGAATACTTATTCTGCATACAATTATGGTCATAACTCTCGCTCTCCTACTATGCAACGACGTTCATATCGTCGCTCACCTACTCCTCGCGTCATTCGAGCCTCTCTCCTGTTGCTCTCAGCTTAGTTCAGTTTCCGGTCGCATAAACCAGCAGGGTATTTGTACAAATCACCGCGGTTTTCGGAGATCAAAACACGGTCATGCTTAACTTGCACTTCCCTCGAGAATTTCCTCGACCTACCACTCTAAACACGCTCGGGTGGTTTCAAAAGCGTCAACAATCTTATTTGTGTACGATCCTCCCACAAAACTATCTTACTCTGTAGATATGGGAGCTCAATCTCAGCTGTACCACGTTCCATCCGGGAAAACTCGTGCTCCAGAAGCAATCCGTTCTTTTACGCGCGCAACGCAGCACAATCAATACTTATGGGTCCAAACGACTTCATTTAACTACTTCGTTCCGTTGTGACTTTAATATGGACTTCACGATAGCCGACGTTCACTATTAACAATATTAGGTGCAGACTTCTGTCCCAGCCTTCAACCTCTGTTGACATGAACCACACCGCATCACTGATTTTGGAGACACATATTCTCCTCCACTTGTATTCGTGCGTTGCTTCCCAAGTGGCCTACATCTTTCTCCATCTAATAAGCTTTTTGAATCTTATGTAATAACCGTTTCCAGAGCTTTCTCCAGTCTCCAAGTTCCCCCCTGTGAAACATAATGTTTTCATGTTCCACAATAAGTTTAATCGTCAATTTTTGAGGCTCGGGCGACTTGCACCGGATAACTCAAAGTGCAGAAGCTAGAGTTTGAATCTCTCTTAGAAAAGGGCATCATCGACCTTCAAAGTCTGACTACGCTTCCCCATTACATATGGTACTCAAACCTAATGGTGATTCCGCCCGACCGGCGACTGTCGCTGCCTAAATGCAATCACCCGCCGGACGGTTATATGTCTCTCATTTCGGATTTTTCACATCCCATCTCTTGGTTGTACATCTCTAAAATTGACTTGATTTCCGCTTTTTTGTCAAATTCCCGTCATCTGACGACATTCATAAGATCATTTCATGCCCTTCGTCTTTAGAATTTCTCGAACCCATTCGGTTTAAGAATCGCTAGTCCAAGTCATTTCAACGTCTTCTAGACTCAGTCTTACGCGGTTTACCTTTCGTCTTCGCCTACATAGACGACTTATTGATTGCCAGTGCCTCTCCGGAAGAACATACTTCACATCTCAGGCAAGTTTTTACCAGACTAAGTGAATTTGGTCTCTGTGTCAACTCTTCCAAATGTGAATTCGGAGTTTCATCCCTAACCTTTCTCGGACATACAATTTCTGCCGAAGGTATACGTCCTCTTGAGGATCGTGTGGCAGCCATTCATGAATTCACAACAAGCAAGAAAGCATGAAACCAACCCACCACCAGCCATAACTACAAAGACACCGCCGACATTATCAAGACCCAGTTCAGCAGCAGCCGCAGGATCTGCTGCTTTGTCACTCTGAAAAATAAAAATCAGACAAAATTTTTAATGAATTTTATATTTACTTTTTCATGAAACATTATTTCATAACAATTTATGCCAAAAAAAAGGCAGTTAGTTGAATTATTTGTATTCCATTAAAAATCATAGAAATATTAGTATTTAAACGCCAAAATCATGCTACTTGAAAATAAGAAAACTATCAAAATTTTCATGTAATACTCAATGCTTAAATATATTATGAGCTGTCATTTAAAACCTTTGACTTAAATTAGCATCACCTTAAGCCTCTAATTCATAAAATTGCTCAGAACAGTTTCTGACGGAACACATTCTTATGGTTTTATTATGCTGCTTATTTAACAAACATTACACATCTAATTATATTAATATCAGCATTTTGCTAAGCTTGTTTGCGTAACATGCTTCTATTTACTATTTGGTAAATAATTAATTGACGATAAAATCAGCATAATACTTTAATTGTTAAAGAGCTTCATTTGAAAAAACCGCAGGTTAAATATTTTAAATTTTAATCACAAATAAATTTGAATAGTAATCACTGACCGTCAAAGAATACTTTCCTCACAGTGTATTTAAAATGACATTTCCCTACATAAACAGTCATAGATTTTCCTCTTCATGCAAATATAAATTCTAAAAAAGGTTTTCCTTAGGCTCAAAGTGTTTTCAAAATTTTCCAAATTACTTCTTTAAAATTTAACATTAAAAATGAAAATAAAATAATCAAATGCAATTAAAATATAAATTTAATGAGTTTTTATAAATTATTTTTCTTAAGAAACCTAAAAAATATACATATAATAATCCATAGCGAGTAAATGTCCAAAAACGGTAATAATAAAATGCATTAAAATATTAACTAAATAATTGTTATCCATAACAGTGCAAAAATCAAAATAATTATTACTTAAAATAGCTTAAATACATCAAAGTTATATTAAATTAAAGAACATACTTAGAACATATTAAAGTAAATTAATTAAATTTACAGTTTGACATTAACGTTTACAGTTTTAACATTAATATTGAAAGCTAAATTAAAAAAAAAATAGTTTTCAAATAAAATCAATATAATTTTCTGATCCTCAAAATGTAATAAAAAAAATATCTGAAAACGAGAAAAAAATATTAGATTTCCTGACAATCAGAAAACAAATATTAATGCATCGTGAGCTGAAAAAAAATCAAAAAGAGAAATAAAAGAAAAACAAGGAAGAAAATATAAGAAAGGTATGAAAAAATCTATGGCAATAATATTTTTTCTCATGGCTAAGATATTATCTCGAAATCTTCTAAACAAATATTTTAATTTAGAAAAGAAAGGCAAAAATTATATTATCAAAGGAGCAACTCAACAACCTTGGGAAACCATGAGAAATTTCAGTGATAGGGAAGGAGTGTTGAAAATCTCCTTTGAAATTTTCTGCAACATTTTTTTTTCTGGAGTTCAAAGACATATTCCAAATAGTTGCAAAATAGGTATAATTAACTATAGTTTTTCAAGTGGATTCCATAACTAAATTTGAGTAATTTTGAAATTATTGACTAAAAAAAACTCGATTAAAGAAAAGACGCTTGGTAAATAAAATTGAAAGTTGATTCATAAAAGCCTAAACAACATTCTGAAATGGAATTGCCATAAAATGAGATCAGATAGATTAGAAACTACTAAGTAAATAGAGTCTATTTAGCAGAATAATCATAAACACATACAAATGATACAAAAATTTGAATTTTTCACCCTTGTCTGCCTTATATGCTATATTTCATATACTCTACTTATTTATTTATACTGTATATTTTTTCATTTCAAAACACCCAAGCAACCCAATTCAACCTAAGTACGTACATAAATTAAAAAAAATTTTTGCTTTCAATTTTAATTATTAAATTTAAAATAATACCAGTATTACAAATATAAGAAGTAAGATTAATTAGGCTAGTTTTAGAGTTGAGATCACTTTTCTTTTATTAGGCAAAATATTTGCTTTCAATAACCTTTGATGAACAAGTTAAAAACGAATATATGTAAATTGGAGATACTTTTCGAATTCTAAAACATTCAATTAGAATAAAATATTAGAGAGCCAACTATCGTACACTCTATGCGCTGCACACGCACAAACCACCCAAACTTGCAAACCACACACACACACACCACACACACACACACACACACGCAAAACACACACCGCAAACACACACACGCAAACACAAACATATCCACAGAATATATAGGATATATAATATATATATATAACTATACTAATTACATTATATATATATACTATAATATATATATAAGTATATTATATATATAATATATATATATTATATATATAATATACAGTATATATAATATATATATATATATATAGATATATATATATATATCATCTATATTATATATGATAAAATTAGATATAAATATTATGATATATAATAATATTATATCTAGTTATATTATTATCAGCTAATCTATATATTTATATATATATTATATATATATATATATATAAGTAATCTATAATATGATATAAAATTGGAGTAACAAGTCATGACAAATATACAGAGGATAAGGAAGCTAAAAAGCAATCTAGACACAGGGAAAGAAAAATGATGGCCTATCGCAGGGGAAGAGAACAGCTTTCTTGAATTTGCGAAACTTAACTCATCTAATATTGCACCTCGGTTGACACGGACAAAACAACATCCAAAAAATGAAACAGTATGCAGACACTTAACTATATTTAAAAAATCAACATCCGCCACATATTATATTAATGATTACTACTATAGTATGAATAGCTACTATATATATGTATTATTATCCCTTATAGTTATTCATATGTACTGACGCTGTATATTTATATATATTTATAGAGCAATGGTATATTTATAAATAATTTTCTCTAAATATATACTTGATAAATATTATTATTAAATAACAAGTATATATAGTATATATATATATATATATATTATATAATATATGTGTGTGTGTTTTGTGGAGAGAGAGAGAGAGAGAGAAGAGACGAGAAGATGAGAGAGAGAGAGAGATGAGAGAGAGAGAGGAGAGAGGAGAGAGAGAGAGAGAGAGAGAAGAGAGAGGAGAGAGAGAAGAGAGGAGAGGAGGAGAGAGAGAGAGAGAGAGAGAGAGAGATAGAGAGAGAGCAAGAGAGAGAGGAGAGAGAGAGAGAGATGAGAGGAGAGAGGAGAGAGAGAGAGAGAGAACGAGAGACGAGAGAGATGAGGGGAGAGAAGTAGATTGAGAGAAGGAGATGAAGAGAGAGAGAGAGAAGAGAGAAAGAGGATGAAGATGAAAAAACGAAAGAGAGAGCGAGAGAGGAGAGAGAGAGAGCCTTTTAGAGCAACTGTCGGTATGTGTATGGTAAATTAGGAAGGAAAATGAAGTGACGCATTGACGATATGAATATGACCGAAAAGTGTGTGAACATTATTTCAAAGTCCTTTTAACGAATATTTATTTACAATGATTTTCGTGAAAGAGATATACTATAAAATCATTTAACTCCTGAATATTTTCCCACTCTATGTGTGATGTTTGTTCGATATTGACTAATTATATATATACGTATTATTGATCTACCCTATATGTTATATAAAGTAATATCTCATATATATATATTCATATATCATTATTATATACATATATATATATATATATCCTCATTATATATATATAATATTATATATTATAAATTATAAATATATTATATTATAATTTTATTATATATTATAGCGTTAATAGCTTACTATATATATAATTACTTATATAATATGATAATACTATATACCACCACTTATGTATATATACTATATATATATATATATGTATTAATACCATATTTATATATATATATATATATTATACTATATTTATATATAGTATTATATATAGGTATAGTATATAAATATATATATATATATATTATGGCCAAACTAAAGAAGTACCCGCCATGATATCTCGAAAACTAAGATAGGTAAAGAAAACTGATAACATACATAATCAGCTGTATGAAATTTGTATGGAAAATGTGAAAAAATAGGAATATATATTTATTTTTTTTATCTCTTTATTGGATAACTACAAAAAGGGAGGTGTATAATTCTTGGTAAAACTTGATAAAATTATTCATCTCTAGCTTTTAATTTTGACCTCTCCTTCCGGCTAGAACACCTACGCTCCCTCATATTATGGGACGTTATTCCCATACCCCGAGGGGAGGTTGGCGGGAAGGAACCTCGCGACACCTTAAATACAAATAGATCGGGGGTTCCGGAAGACCTTCCCCGGGAGTGGCGGGAAATAGTTTCCAATCCACGTCGTCCACCCAGTGAGGCCGAGAAGACCCGCGCCCCCGGGGGGGAAAAACGCCCTTTTAGCATCTTGCGGTTACCCGTTGGTATTCTTTTTAGTTAAAAAATATTATATATATTATTTTTCAGTACGCTGACTCTAAATATGTTATTGTTTTCTTGTACCTATCGTAGTTTTGGAGATATAAAAAAAATAAAAAAAAGTAAAATTTTTTTTTTCATTTTCCATACAAATTTCATACGCTGACTCCATATATGTTATCAGTTTTCTTGTATCTATCTTAGTTTTCGAAGATTGATCATGCGGTAACATTCTTTAGTTTTCACCTATAATTATCTGTCCATGCCTTATCTCTAGATTTGGCTGTGAGGTGACGATAGATTTACACTACGACACACCAGAAAACCTTAGTGAGTTATAGAAGACTGACGCAAGTCGAAGAAAAAAATCCCCCTTTTTAACCGTCCCCTTTATATCTCCGAGTGAGGAAATCATCGCATCAGAAAAATTGCCAACCCTCTAGGACTTCTCACGACGACCGCGACGATCTCTCACTGTGATATCTCGTCAATGTGCGAGTCTTCCCCTAGGCAAAGCCCACAACCCTACCCCTTCACAAAACTCCGTCATTCACTCCTGTTATGGACCTTTCTTTTTGCCTCTGCCAAACACACATTCCTCTCCTTCAGGCGAGTTCCTTCTGACTAAATCCACTTATTTCTTCGGGCTCCGTAATCTCTCGATCGCATTAACCAGCACACCTCGCTCTCACTAGATACATCCGAGCTTTAACCAACCGGACATGTCACTCCATTCCTGTTACATATGACCAATCATTATTCAAATGTTACTCTTGTTTCATTCTCTCATTTACGCCCTTCACCCCACCACAACTCATGCCTAATTGGCGCACTATTTCCTTCACGAAATTTTTAATCATATTCTCTCCCGTCACCAACATAACACGCTCCCTTAAAGATGCCCTTCTGAACATGTTTTGCACTTCTTAGGTCCCATACTATTATCAGATAAAACGTTTCTCACTACGATTCATAACCACAGGTTAACATACATCACCCTCATGTCAAAACTGCTTAGCAGCAGGTCAAAGACTTAGTCCCTTCACACTTCCTTTTATTTAATTGCACCAGCCACTACTTTCCTTGCCTATGTCACAATTTATAGCCTACTACCAATTTCTTAAATCTCACAATTCCCTTTTCATTCAACATATATCCTAAATATTTAAACTTAGATACTTGTTCCAGTTGCTCACCATCTAACATGACTTTACACCTCGGACTCTCCCCACACACTACCATAACCTTACTCTTATCTACATTTACTTTCAAACCCTCCTGTTTGAGCCACACTCCTGGTCCGAATCTCCTTTCTTCTATATCCGCTCAAAAACTCTGCTTCAGATTCACCACACAAAACCAAATCATCCGTATATAATAAGCAGGGCACCCTCCACTCTCTTCGGTTCGCCATCGTTCTAACATTTAACCCTGCCACCCCCACCTCTAATTCTTTCATAACCCCATCCATATACAAATTAAATAACCAAGGAGACATAACACATCCCCTCTTCACTCCGCTATTTGTATTAACCAATCACTTTCGACTCCATTTATTCTTACACACGTTTCACTATAGTTATACATATTTTTGATCCCATCCAGAAGGCTACCACAAACGCCATATATATATCTTAGCTCCCACATCAGCTGTTTTATATTTACCTTAAAGAATCATTACTGCATTTCTACAACTATAATCATTACTGCATTTCTACTCTATATGTTTATTGCACAGGTAAGCCCAATTTTACCTTTTGAACTGAATATAATTGAAAATTTAGTTCTATAAAAAAAATCATTAACTACTACATTGCAAATATGTAATCCAAAATGTCAAAAAAATGTCACATAGTCATTGCAACTTCGTTAGGAAGTCTCATTAAATCGATAAGATTTCCTATTGAAGGCATAATGATTGTTGAGACAATTCTGCAGCATTTGGTAGTATTTTCTTTTCGGATTTTCATTTATTTTTTATCTCTTCCATAACTATAATTAGCATCATAGTTATTAGAACCATAAGTAAACAAAGGCTCTTCTGGTGTGGTTGACTGGGCTTTTCGGACTGGTTTTGTGTTTCCGGAACATTTCAGAATAAACTTAACTTCGGTGCCAAGTTCTTCGCAGAAAGACGCCTGTTGGCAAACAAAGAGTTGTTTCTTTCATAAAATGAATTTTTAAGAAAACCTTTTCAATTAATAATAATAATAATAATAATAATGAATAACAAATTATATGATATTGTTAATTAATAATAATCTAATTAACACAAACCTAATGTAATAATAATAATTAATAATAATAATAATCAATAATAATTAATAAAATAATAATAATAATAATAATAATAATAATAATAATAATAATAATAATAATAATAATAATAATAATAATAATAATAATAATAATAATAATAATAATAATAATAATAATAATAATAATAATAATAAAAATAATAATAATAATAATAAAATAATAATAGATCTAAATTTAAAAGTAGGCCTTACATTTTCAATATCTCGGTCCATGCTTAGTTCACGAGCATTCCAGAGAAATTCACATATGGCTGTAACTGCTGATATTCCCATTCCACCCATGAGTACGACGAAGACTCCTCCGACGTTCGGTAGTCCCAATTCCGCAGCTTTGCCCGATGATTTCTTCGCATCTTCGCTCTATGTGCCTTGTGCTTTAGATGGACAATTTCAAATCGGTGTAAGCAAGATTATTGAAGAAATTCATCGAAGCAACGAGTGTTATAAGAGTTTTATTAGTAATGATTTTCCAGGATGTTGATATTATAGTTTTTTTTTGGATGAAAATGAAATAGACGGTGAATTTCCAAATAGAATTTTCATCCCATCTGTATATGTGATTATTCTGGTCA
Source organism: Trachelipus rathkii (assembly GCA_015478945.1). Classification (NCBI taxonomy): domain Eukaryota; kingdom Metazoa; phylum Arthropoda; class Malacostraca; order Isopoda; family Trachelipodidae; genus Trachelipus; species Trachelipus rathkii. The sequence continues at coordinate 17,280 of JABUQX010094019.1, forward strand.
GTCTCACGAATGCTTAAAAAAGTTAAAAAATATTAAGACGACCATTTACAGTGCTCGTACTCGTTTCAAATTTTTTTTTACCAAAATCAATGGTATTAGTTCTTTAATAGAGGATATCATGACGAGAGAGTTCCAAATTGCATTCGAAAAGAGGTCGTAGTCGGAATCGCGGAGGGAACAATCCATTCGAAGTTCGATGAAACTCAAGAGGTTATACAAACCCAAGATACACCACAGAGCGGTAAAAAAAAAATATTTTCCATTTTAATAAAATATCACTTCAAACAATTTAAAAATTAATAAACTTTGTTATCATTTAAGTGCACGCTAATTTCTATATAATCTCTCTCGTTAGACTTATCAAACTAGATAAACGTAGCATACTCTCAACTCGGAATATGGTCAGTATATTCTCCTTTGACTATAATCTCTTGATGTGATCAAGTGAGATCTCGCATACGCCGACTCATAGATGAACGACGCCATGATTCGTAGATCTCACAGCTCACGAGCATTCTCGATATGAAAATAATCTAAAAAACTAGAATAACACTTTCCCAGGTCGACTGCTCCATCACTCACAATACAGCCTTTACACTCTCTAAATACGAGACACTCATCTCAACACTATATATTTCAACTATCCACGTCATAAAAAATAGTTTGAGGAAATTGTGGTAATATGCATGCACACGAACATTTATTTAGGAAGCTCCACCCCTAGTATTCCACCTAAGTTTAAAAGATTTGTGTGTTTAAATAAATTGAACATATTCTAAATTCAATCCTAACATTGTATATGTGACCAGCATTTGTAAAAAGATGTAACTAATAAAATTAAAAAAAGAAAAGATAGCATCTTGCAGATAGATTTTTGTTTTTTTGCCCTATATTTGTCCTCCTCTCAATAAACCATCAAAGTTTCGCAAATCATATTCCTATAAAATTTCTCCCAAATATAGTTTAAATAATTGATCATCCATGTTGTTTTATTTATTCTTGTTCTCGTTAATCTCTACTTAATATATTTATTCTTTATTAATAACCTATTTTCTATGTTATTTTGTCTTGTTTTTGCGTAAAAAAAATGTTCCTCTGTTTTATTTTTTTTTTACAAAGATACTTTATCACAAATATTTACCCCTCGCCCCCAACCCTCAACCTCATAACTCTCTTCCAACGCCTCTTCAGAACCATTCCTTCTTACTTAATAAAGATATATTTTTTTCTACTTATGTTTTCTTATATATTTTTTCTTTTTCAATAAAATTCATTTAAATTATCTATTTACATACAAAGTTACAATAGAATAATTAATGGAACGAGTAAGGTAAATACTATAATTCTAAACCCTTTACTAACTAGGACCTTACGATTAAATATAATTTTACAATATACTAGTGGATTAGTTACTACTACAGGCTTTATCAGGAAAATAATCAGGTAAATTGGTATAAATCTTATCAAAGGAACAAAAACTAATTAATCGTTATTTATGTAACTTTAATTTATATTTTTTTATTATTTAATTTTTGTTATTTTATTTTTTTTATTTTTTTTTTTTTTTTTTTTTATTTCAATAAAAAAAATCACCTTGAAAATAAATGACATTACTACCATACCCCCGTAACCCCTACAAATCAACCAAACTATCCCCACGCCTCCAATCCTATTATCCTATAAATATATATATGTATATGATATATATATATTAATATATTATTAATTATATTAATGAGTGTAATAATTGAATAATCAAAATTAAGTTCCTCCTTTGTAAATAATAATATATTATTAATTTTTCATAATTTTGTATAGATGAATAGTTATATTATTATGTATATATTATATAATATAGTTATTTATATATTATATAGTTATAATATAATTATAAAGTACATAGATCGAGGCGTCAGAGGTTCCAAGTTGATTACTACGTTAAATAATAAAATATATAAGTGAATTCACTGCTCAATCACTTTTGGTGTAAGTTTTTAATAAGGAGCCTATATAATTATTAGTATAATTTAATCCTTCTAGTATACTATTTGTTATCTTTTATTTATAATATTCTCTCACCCCAAAGAATATTATTATATCCTACTGCCCTCCCTTGCGTTTTACCTTTATTATCATTACCGAAGAAAGAAAACACCAATCCCTCTCCCTTCATTAATAACACACGCCAAACTCGTAAATATCCAATCACACAACTACACCACAAACTATCACCCACCATCATCACCACACACACCCATATAATATATATATTACTATATATTAATATATTTTATATATTATATATACATATACAAATTATAATTATTATATATATTATATATATACCTATAATATATAATAATATAATTAAATTTATAATATATATATTAAGTAATAAATTCAATAAATTATAAATGATATATATATATATTACTATAGATATATAATATATATATATATATATACTCATATAGTATTTTTTATTCCATATATAATATATATATAAATACTATATATATAGTTATATATCTTTTCTTAATGTCACATAGACCAATAGTAATAGTTAGAACGAGATAAATACATAAGGTATATATTTAAAATTTTATCTTTTCTCTTTATTTTTTTTATTGTTCTTATTTTTATTTTTTTTTTTATATCTCTTATATTAAATACCATATTTTTATTATGATCACCCTCTCTTCCTTACTATATATCCTATATAGTAATATTATAAATAGATTACTATATCATATATATATATATTTAAAGGCGCTAGAACCTCCAACCGTATATATATTATCTATACCCCCCCGAGCGTGATTACGAACCCCCCCCATTACAACTGACCCCCTTCTCTGGTAATATAAATTACTATATAAATGTATTTTGTGGATATATTATTATATAGATATATATATATTATGATTTTAATTAATAAAATATATATATAAGATATCTTAATATCAATTTATATTATAAAATATTATTAACATATATTATTTATTTTCATATAATAGTAATATATATAAATATACGGTATTAGATAAATATATATATTTAGATATATTATATAATATCCTTAATTTAATAATATAAGATAATAAATAAAAGGACCAATGGTCAAAAACTTGAAATTATCGGTGGTTTAATTATATAATAATGCTTAATCAGAAGGGTAATAGATGTATACAAGAGGTGTAAATTGAAATAAAGTACCATAAAAAGCTTGCACATACTAATAATAATTGAATAATAATATAATAATAATAATATATAATATAAATTAATAAATAATAATAATAAATAATTAATAAATAATAGGATGTAATAAATAATAATAATATGTTTGAAACTAACACATAAAGAACATCTGATATAAAAATCTTATTGATATCTCTAATTCTATCGACTAATATACTCCATAATTCAATAACCTATGAGATAACTAGATAACATAGTTATACCTAAATAACGAACGAATTAATAAATAAAAAATGTACTGATACTTAGTGGTCAATTCTACTGTAACTTAATTAATTTATAGTGTGTTGTATTAGTCACTAGCTCGAAATCAAGGAATCATTATTATGATCTTATTTTATAAAGCTTATTATTTCTCTCTTTTGAAAGGGTTCTTACCCTATTCCTCTATTCTTCTATTTCAAGGTTATTGAGATATATACACAAACGTAAATATATATATTATTATTAAATAAATTACTTATTTATATATATAACCTATATGGCATATATATATATATATTATAAATATATAATATCATATAATTCGCTGTATATATATATATAGGTATAATAATATATAATATATATTCATACATATTACTAATTAATAGAAATATATATATACTATAATAAATATATATATAGGATTATAATATATATATTATTCTATATATATATATATATTTATTATTAAATATATATAAAACGAATTACTTTGAAAATTAAGATGGTTACTATTTCTCTGCAGGTGGTGTATCACTCTATAACTATACTTAAAAGTTACTGTTCATTTATTTGTGATCCGTTGCGTTACTGCATTTTAACGCAGGATCTATATATACACATGGATCTTTAACCCACCACCAGCCCCCAATGTAGGGACCAATGTGGTGTTGTGGAATGTCTGTGTGCGAGGAACATATTTTTAATAATTTTCGCCGAGACATTATCTATTAATAAGAATAAATATTTCGAATCATCACATAAATGCACTAATTAATTAATAACTAACTAAATTTATTTAGATAATAATTAAAAAGATAATTTTCTATTCTTTCAAAATTTATTCTCGCGATATGTTGTTGTTCAATAGCCGCATAAAAGGTCTCTACAATAACATCATAAAAACACAGGAAATTCCGCTAATGTATTTTTCATGCTATATTTCATACCGGGTATTAGAAAAAAAATATTCATGGTTCCGTATTCCTAAAGGGTAAATACTTCAGCTCTCTTTATAAATAATAATAATTATAATAATAATAAAAAGAATAAAAAAATAAATAAAAGTCATTTTTATTTTTTCATCCTTTCAGAAAAAAAAAATGATATACGATCCAGGCAGGTTCAGGATCTTTTTACCTATCTGTCAAATATGTCATTTTCAATTAAACGTTATTCAAGAATTTTTTCATCCAAATTTAATATTAATAATAAAAGCGTAAAGAAAGAAAGCGTATTCACGATCTGGAATAATAAATCAGTTTATCTTTGAAAGCTTTAGAGAGAGGTCGAATGCAATCAGCCTCCTTCCCCCTTTCTCGCGAGCTCATGAAAAGAACCATTGAGGGTGGTCCAGCGGTATGCTGGCACGCAGATAGACGGGTGGGCGGGCGGACGGGTGAACGGACGGATGGAGGGGGGAGGGATATTGCGAAAGGAAGGAAACAGTACCAATAATAATAATGATAATAATAATTAATAAATAAATAAATACAGACTACTCGATATTACTACAATATTATACCCTCCCAATAATTTGCAACAATCCTTTATCACCAGATCAATATTACTGAGGATCTTAAAGTAACCGAATAGTATTCCTATATAATACTAATTATACTATGTATATGTGCGTATATGTGTGTGTGTGATGCTGTGTGAAGATTGGACATTAATTCCTATTAATTAATTATATTATATTAATTAATTAATTGGATTAATTCTTTAATAATTAATTTTATTTATTCGAAAAAAAACCTTCGGTTTTTTGGTTCTGTCGATTTAAAAGGCCGGAAATTTTACTCCGGTTACTTCCGGTTAAATCGGCAAGCGGGGGTCGATCGGTTACTTCCGGTACCTTTACGTGTCCAAGCGCCTCTCAATATCCACCGCCCTACTACATATATATAAATATATATCCTAGATAATATATATGGTATTATATAATTATTAGACCTTATATATATATCTCAAAAAACTACAATAGCTTACAGGACAAAAAGAAATTACATTTTCCTGACATACGTCATAATGTTTTTAGATAGGAAAAATTGGCTTAAAAAAAATAAAAAGGAAAATTAAAAAATATTATTGCCTAATTAATTAAGTAAATATGATTAGGAGAGCTCTATTTAGAGACCTTTTATGCGTTACTCGTTAAAATAATAGACCTTTCCTAAATTTAAAATATTTGTTTTTTTCTTTTACTAAAGAGTACCCCAAGGGATTACCGCACCGATGGCAGGAGAAATCAGGGCGTCTTCTCGGCCGGGTCCGGGTAACTACGGGGTTAGACTTAATTTCCCCCCCTCCGGGGAGGGTCTCCGGAACCCCGCGCTCTTTGGTAAATTTTGGTGTCGCGGGGGTTCCTCCGCCCCTCCCTACGGGTATGGAAAACGCGTCCCCCCCTGTGTTTCCCCGTCGGCTCGAGGGCCCCCTACATTGCCGTGTTAATACCTTTCAAATATTAATTATTTTATAAATATATATATTATGTCCCCTGCCCTGCCTAAAAAAAAAATTAGCCAATATTTATAAGTGTAATTTATTATTTTTTTGGTGTTTTTTATACTTTTTTACCTGAACTAAAATTTTACCAAGCGATTTTCCAAAAAGTATTCCTTTTCGCTGCTAGCGTATCCTGTGTAGTTTTTGAGATATGAGGGTTTTTTTTTTTTTTTTTTTTTTTTTTTTTTTTTAGTAACAGATTACACCTTAGATCTTTAAGAAAATTGTATTACAAATGTATTTCCTTTTTCCATTGTACTTATTGTAGTTTTTGAGATATGGATCGATGATAGTTGTCGCTCTAAACCCATATCACCTAAAAAACAAAAAAATTTCAAATTTTGTCAATTATATAAATAAAATCAAATATATTTATAATAATAGTGGAGCTTCCACACTTTTAAGAATATTAAAATTTTTTTTTTTAGATATTATTTAAATACATTATTTAAATGAATCTAAACTTAATAATTAATTAATTAAATTTCACCTCACTAAACTTATGTTATTTAATTTATTTTCACTTAAACTTAAACTTAAACTTATATTTAGTAGAAAATTTATTTCACTTCCTATATATTTTCAATAACTAACTAACAAACTTATTAGAAAAAAAGTTCCAATCGGTCTTTAACATCTCATTGAGGCGTTGCTGTCTCGATGTGTTCGTATAATTAGTTAATTTACTAAGATATAATAAATCGGCTTTAGCTACATACTGGCAAATGCTGAGTAATTCAACAAGTAGCTCATTATTTTAATTATACTTAAATTACAAATAAATTAATAAATTTCATATACTTCTGAAAGAGAGTTTTCCTTTAATAACATTAGTGAAGCAAAATTAATGTGTATAAAAATAAGGGTAACTATTACAAAAATAAATAACTGAACTCAAATCCTCAATAAAGCCAATTCACGCTGATTCTTGTATGCCTAGCTTAATTAATTAATAAGCTTTTTTAAATTTTTATTTTTTGGGGGCGGTGCCCCCAAAAGGTTGTCAAGAAGTTCTATCAAAAAAGTACGTGAAAATATCATGTGCTTCTGCGTAAATCGTAGTCGAATTTAGGCCAGCTGTATTAATAATATATAGCTATATTAATATATTTAACTTATTTATATAATATACTATACTAAATAATAATATATAATATTATATATATATATATATAGATATATATGTAATATAAAATCACTTATATCTATGATCATCCATAAATATAATCTCACTATATATATTTTTATATATATATTAGAGGTAATAGTATTACTAGGTATATATATATATACCTCCTATATATAAAATTATATTCATATCCTATTCCATAATAAGCTATATACAAGCTAATAACTAAGGTATATTATATATATGATAATATTTTTCATGCGCTGTTATCTGCCTCCACCACCACTTATACATATCGATTTGCAAATTGCGGTATCAAATCATGCGGAAAAGTGAAATAAAAAAAATGTGTAAAATCAAATAAAACTATAATGATAAAGCAGCCTCACACCTTAAAAACATTTAAAAACTTTACAATACAAAATTAATAATACTAATATAAATTTTTGAAAATTATACGAATCATTTTGAAAATTTTGTTTAAAAACTATAATATTTAATAACAAAAGTAAAAAAAGATAATATCAATTTCCTCCAACATAAATTATATATAAATACTAAATATATGGTTTATATATAATATATAGGTAATATTATAATACCTATTAAAATGCATATATGGTTATATAAAATATAAAGGTATATAATATGTATAAAATATAATTAATTTTTATATATAATATATATCAGTTATAATATACTATAATATACTATTCTAAAAAATATTATATTCTTAAATATATATAAAATATATGGATATATATAGGTATATATATATAATATATATATATATATTAAAGGTGGATATATGATCTTTTCCTTTTAAAGCCCCCACATCGAGGCTTATTATACGATTGTCCTTATTAAAACGATTTCGAATCCTATTATTTTATTTAAAAGTACTCTTTAATAATTTATTTTGACAAATGTGAAATTCATTTTCAATTTTATTTTTTTATCTATTTTATGTAATATTATAATATTTTTAAATAAAATGGATTTCCACCCACATATTTTCAACTCCGCGATTCCGGCTCCTCAGCCCTAGTATAAAGGATTTAAATTTACTATACATTAATATGCGGTGGTTAGATTGGTTATTTTGAGGTGTCCGCCGGTGGATTGTTTTTTTTAAAATAAATAGATATTCAGAAAATTATACTATTAATAATTGGTATCTGTTCTGGTCCTAAACTCCCACCACACCACTTAGTATAATTTTTGGGTTAGTATTTTTTAATTTTAAAAAATTAATCCATCTCCTGCTAGAAATAGAGTATCCTATCGAGTAATGCGGAGTGGGTTATCTCTCTTTAGACAGGTGTACTACGGAAGAGTTGATATGATGTTTATATAATGAGAAGAGGGGACGATTAGGGCTCCGCACCCCCGAATCCAAATGTGTTTTTTGAAAATAAAATTTTTTTTATTAAAATTGCAAAAATGAAACAAGGAAAAAAAAAAAAAAAAAAAAAAAAAATGAAAATGAACACATTTTTATAAAAGAAAATTTATTATATTTATTTAATAAAATAATCGATGTGGGGGCTTTAGCGGAAAAGAAGGGCATAAAATCATATTATGGAATAATAATATATTATATAGCTCTACATATGTAATGTATTATATTATATAATTATATATAAAGAGAATATATGATGGTATTTTAGCTTTTTTTCTTTTTTAATATATTGACTATTATATTTAGTTATAGTAATATATATATATTAAGATATATATATATAAGACCCGGTACATATACCTACTATATTACTTTTTTGGCATTCACCACCTAATGCTACAGAAATCTACGAGAGCTAGCACGAACTTCATTTCAGATTTAATAACGTATTGATTTATTCCCTAAAGAGTTGCAACTACGCATAATTATAGATGAAATACGCCCAAATATAGTACACCTTTTTTTTTTAATGTAATGGAATACCATAAAGGTTGAACGTTTATACATGATGCCGTAGGTAATATTGCATGGCGAGAAACGCGCAGGCGCCTCCTGAGCAACACCTGTGGTGAAATTAATATTTAATATTCTTTTTTTTCTCTAGTTTATATTAAAAACAAATTAAGAGTAAATATTATTAAAAATTTCTCAAAAAAATTAGTTCATTACTTTAACTTGGTTCGTTGTGTGACATGCGTTCTAGACTTTAACATTTTTATTTTAATATATTTGTATAATTTTTATCATCTTTGCATTTGTATTTAAAAAAAAAACATGTGCTTACTGGCAACATATATAATATAATATATATATTAATAATATTATTATAATATATATATATTATATAATATATATATACTATATATATATATAATATATTATATATTATAATATTAATATTAATATATATATATATATTATTAATAATATATATATATATAAATTATAATATTATTATATATTAATATATATATATATATTATCATATCATATCATATCATTGCAATCTATTCAATATAGAATATATACATAGAATATGTAGAATCCGTGAAACAGATTAAAATATAAAACTGTGATTAAAATTTTAAAAAATTTTATACAAAAAAAAGTAAAAAGAAATGATATGTTTAATTTGTGAAGAGGCTCACACCTATAAGCAAAAATTTAATTTCGATTATATTATTATACCAGTTTTAAATAATTTAAGATAATAATATGTATACCCTAGAAAGTTTTTAACCATAATTGTGAATGTAGACGCCATGGACACTTTTGTGAGTATTATTTAAAAACGCATTACCATTTCTGTGAATATTTGTCATTAGACAGGCAGCGCACGGACTACGCCGTGACGTTTTCCATACATTATACCGGTTGCTAAAATTATATTAAAAATTCTTTGAATATTTATCTGTTTTTATTTTTTACAAAAAAGTTCATATAAATAAAATTCCTACAAAAAATAAAGTTCATAACTTTTAAGCTTTCGTGGTGCTGACGTACGTTCTAGACCTTTAACCTTTATTTTTATATTTATAAATTATTTCACAAAATTTAATTGTGTATTAATATTCATATATATAAAATAAATAGTAGGTATATATATATAATGTATATATATATATATATAATATATATTATAATATATATATATATATATATATATATATATCATTATATATATATATATATATATATGCTATATTATATATATTATATATTATAATACTTTAATATATATATATGTATGATATATATTGTATTATATATTATATATTATATATATATAAGTATTATATATATTAATATAAAATATATAAATAATACTAAATCTAAAGAGAAATTCTATAATTTAATAATAGTATGATATATATATATTATATAATATATACCTTTTAAATTCTTTTATCATTCATTAAAAAGCTTATATATATATATGGTAGTAGTATATTTTGCATTTAAAAAAATAAGAATTACATAATAATTAAACAATAATTCACCTTATTCAGTCTGATTAACGAAAATTCTTTAATATTCGTGCATGTAATCTGTTATGGTCAATGATGGTAACAAAATTTACCAATTATATTGGCAAAAATTCTCCGAAATAGCCAAGGAAAAATTTGATTGCAACACAGAGAAAATTGTCTTGGAGGAAATCAGAATTACAAGGTGAGGGGCAAGTATTAAGGCGCTTGCAAATTAGTGAATAATAAGAAATAAAGAAAGCCCTAAAATACGAATAAGACCAAAAGACAGGCTAGAATAATTAGGAAGATAAACTGCAACCTGCAATATAAGCCATTGCAGGAACTCAAGCAGGCTGTTGAAACAACTATAAACTGTCAACTTGCCTAAAAGTAACAAAGAAATAAAAGCAAAGTACAGAATTTGAACTTCAATCAACTTTAAGAAGCCATTCTGAAGAAACACTTAGTACCATTCTATTCATCAAGAGCTTATTAATTTTCACAAAGAAGAAAAAGAAGAAACAATTTTAAGTGGAATTATAAGCAATTGACTAATACTTCAAGCTGAATCCCTAAAAAGCAAAAACTATTTGAGCAGCCAATGCCTGAGGTTTTCAGAAGAATTTTTATAAGATGAAATACTAACAATTTAATAAAGAAGCTATAGAAAAGAAACCTGAGAACACACTAAGAAACTCTTTTCTCAATATACGAGCAATCTTTCAAGCAACCTTTATTTGAAATAAAGCAGCAGCCCTACAAATTTAGTAATATTGATTGTTTTAAACTATCACCTATATTACTGTATCTTGCGATTTAGCACGCAGTTTCTCTACTCAAAGATTATTATCTATGCGTATATTAAATAGTGTATGATATTAATATAATATTTAATAATTAAAATTATATAATTAAGATGGTAAAGTATTGTGGTATTAAATAAAAATAAGTAATAACTATATATGAAGTTATTCAAACAAAAAGCTAAAAAGGA
>JABUQX010094020.1:0-30891 GCA_015478945.1 Trachelipus rathkii
AGCTATACCGGATCAAATTCAATTATTTGCTAGACCTTTGCATTGTCAATTCCTGGCTGTTGTACCGGAGGGTGCATGAGAGCAAAGAGAGCAGGAAAAACTTTATGCCATTTGTCGATTTCAAGATCGAGGTGGCAGAAGGTTTACTGAACTTAGGTTAGTGGTACCCCAAGCGGAAGACCGAGCACTACCAGAGTGGAGGCCAGAGCTGGAGCCAGGGTAGTAGCTAGGGCAGGAGCCAAGGAAGAAAAGAGAAACACAAGACCAAACCATGAGAACCCCTTCTCATCCTGTCCCTGATTGTGTTGAACCCCACGATAAGTGTCGCTGGTGGGATTCAAAGGAACAAATATGTGGAGATCGAGAGACCATTTGCTGTACAGGAATATAATAAGTACATGGGCGAAGTTGATCTGCCAGATATGCTCATCGAGCTATACCGGATCAACTTCAATTTTGCTAGACCTTTGCATTGTCAATGACTGGCTGTTGTACTGGAGGGTGCATGAGAGCAAAGAGAGCAGGAAAAACTTTATGCCATTTGTCGATTTCAGGATCGAGGTGGCAGAAGGTTTAATGAACTCTAAGGTTAGTGGTACCCCAAGAGGAAGACCAAGCACTACCAGAGTGGAGGCCAGAGCTGAAGCCAGGGTAGGAGCTAGGGCAGGAGCCAAGGAAGAAAAGAGAAAACCAAGACCAAACCAGCGAATATGCTCCTGCAGAGTCTGTCAGGTATGACAACGTGTCTCACTGGCCAATGTTTACCAAGGACAGGAAACAATGCAAACTTTGCATGAAACTCAAGACAAGTGCCATGTGCGAGAAATGCAAAGTTCATCAGTGCCTGGTCCCTCGGAAAAACAACACTATGTGTTTCGTTCAATACCACAAGCATTGAGTCTAGTCTTCCTCTACCCTCACTCGTTCGCTCATCATATATATATATATATATATATATAATATATATTATATATATAATAATATATATATATATAATATATATATATATATATATATTATATATATATATTATATATTATTATTAAATATATATTATATATTATATATATATATATTCTCATTTTTTATAGAATTCTATATAATATACCGGTATTATAATATATATATATATATATATATATATATTAATTAAAAATATTATATAAAATTTATATATATATATATATAGTATATATATATATATATATATATATATATTATATATATATATATATATATATATATATATATATATATATATATATATATATATATATATATATACATATATAATATATATTATATAATATAATTATAATATATAATTGAAGAAGTTTATAATTTTTTTTGTTTTTTACTTTTCTATTACTTTTTTACTTTTATTTTGCTGGAATAACATTAGAGCTATACGTAATATATTTTTTCTTTTATAAAAAAAATCTAGAAATATACATAACTGTATTTATTTATACCTTATTTGCATTTTTATTTAGTTAATTATATATTATTTATATGCAAATAATTACTACAGTGCCAAATATTAAAAATAATACTGTTAAGTGCCGGATGGGTTCAACCCGTGACGCATTTTTTTTTTGGCATTCTAATTATTGTTTTTTTGAACAAAAAAAAAGGTGCTAAGGTGTTATTAGGGTCCTATTTACCTTATTTAAAAAATAAAAAAAAAATTTAAATTTATTTTTTCATAATTCAGGACTGAAAGGGTTAAATTATGGTGATTGCTAGTTAGAAACGACGAAAACATAATTCATAGTCGCATAATTAAAAAAAAAATATAACCAAAACGATATAAACTACACACATTCCATTGAAGCTCCGATAAAACACAACCTGTCACCAACGCACACTATATAGATACATACACCTACCTTAGTTTACACCTACAGTCACACACTAACACACACACACACATACACACCTCTCCTCATGAGAATCAATCACCTTTCTGCCATTCTTTTCTCCTTTAACCCCAAAGACACTTTTACCATTCCTCTTTTTGATCACCAATCCAACCATTCAAGTTGACCAACACAATTATTTTGAAGCCCCCCCCCCATTCACCCCCTCCCAAAAAATCATTCAGATTGTCCGGGAAGTCCCACACTCCTCAGCATCACCCTCAGATGGACCATATGCAAAACCACATATACTGTACCTTAACGTTCTCAAACTTAAATTTTACCATTAGTATTGTAGTATTCACACAGACAAAATCCACCAAAGTTCTGTACCACAAGTCACTCATAAGAATCACAATTCCTTCTCTCCTCCTCTCCTCCTCATTCTTCTCCACTCAGGCACAATATTAATAATGCACTAAATACCTTTTGTCTGTTTTATTCAGCAGATAAAAATAAGAAATTATACTAATTAAGGAGTTTAAAATTAAGTTAAATTAAATTAAAATTAAATTAAAGAGTTAAAAATTGTCTCAAACAGATTAATGTTTTCAGAATACTGTTTAGTAATCCGTCGTACAAGACCTGTGATAAAATTAAGACTCCTTCCATTTTGTATTTCCTTGATATTTTCCTCCCTCCATGTGACTTTCATTCGATCATTATGGTTTGATTTCCTTTTCTCCTTTTTATTGTCCAATATTTTTTTTTCTAAATAATATTTGCAATTGAGTCCAGACTCTCAGTCCTAACTGAACTCCATCTTTTTACTGGTTTAGAATTGGCTTCTTTTTGACTGTTTGTTTTTAAATCTTCAAACTGAATTGCTTCCCTTAGTTTATCTTTAATATTCTTTTATTTGATTACGTAATAGTGATGCACATAATATCTGACTTTGACTAAGCTAGATATTGTTATTTGGCAAGCCTTTGGCTTTGCCCTTAGCGCTTTTCAATTTCCGTCTCTTCAGTCATGGTATATTTAAAATTGACAGAGAATGTTTGTCTGAAATGTTAATACCATATGTAAAGTGAAAATAAGCTGTTAAAAAAGTTCTTGTAGCATACAATATGCAAATGCCACTTAAACACCGATTCTATGCTAATGCATTAATTCTTATATTTGTATTATATTTTCAAACAGTGTTTTACTAGTGTATTTTATTATAGAGTAATTTCAAGATATCTATATCTGTTTTAAATTTACCTGTAATGTCCTAAAGAAAAACATTGTTATTATTTTGCTTTTATTATAGTACTAAAGGTTTCATTGCCTATAAAAATACAAATCTAAATTTATTGAATTCCTAAATTTAATAAGTGAATATTAACAGAAAATTCTCTGTAAGGGAAGAGGTTCATCAGGCAGGAGATTTCGACCCACATCTCACTATGGTGCATCACTTATTTTAATTGTATCCTATCCCAGTAAGCTTATTTAAAGCCTTTTATTTTTTATTATTTTTAGATCTTTCCTGACAGTGGAACAAACTTTGCTTCACCATATAGCATTAAAATTGAAGAATTAGATGAAACAGTATCTATAAAGTCAGAGTTGAGAGAAATAAAGAAGGAATCCATGTCAGACGAAGAGCATCTCAACAATGTCATAAAACCTGAAATGATTGAGAAGCAGTCAAGCCCTCAACACTTAAAGGTATTTTAATTATTTCTCTTATTACTTATATATAATATATATATATCCTCTTTTTTCCCCAGACTGGGGGTAAGGTGGCGTTGGCATGCATGAAAAGAGAAGTAGTAAGAAGAATATGGACGCAAGTCGAATAAGAAAGCCCAGCCTTACCGCCCCTCTATACTATTAGTGAGAACTCGTCGCAGTCAGAAATCCACCCTAGAGCTTCATGTGACCGCGACGGACCATCACTATGGGCATATCGTCATGTAGGGTTCATCCCTGGCCCCAGGTGGGCCACAACCATGTCCCTCACAAAACCCCGCCCATTCACTCCTACTATGCACCTTTCTTCTCGCCTCTGCCAAACTCACATTTCTCCTCCTCCAGAACATTCTTTACCTGACTCGATCCCACTTTTCTCCGGTCTCCTCAGCTGGTCGATTCCTCAACACACGTCACCACTATGACATCCGCTTAACCCAATCCCGACTATCATTCATCCTTTTCCATGACCAAACCATCTCAACGTACTTTTCATTAATTCTCTCATTTCCCTTTCTTCACACCAACACAACTCTTAATCTGTTCATTCCTCATTTTATCAATTCTACACCTAATACGCCCCTAAATTTCCTACTGAACACATTGAACTTTAGATCTATACCTCTTATTCCAGATCATAGTCTCACTACTATACATTAACATAGGTAGCAACATACATTCATGTAAAGCCCTAGCTCACATTCAAGACTTAGTCCTTTCACACCCACCAACGATTTAATTGCACCACCACCTTCCTGCCATTCACAATCTACTACACTCTGCATCATGCATCCGTTCCCTTTTCATCCAATATATATCCTAATATTTAAACTCAGACACTTGTTCCCAGCTGCTCACCATCTAACATAACTTCACACCAGGACTGTCCTCACTCACAGCCATAACCTTACTCTTATCTACGTTTACTTTCAAACCCCTCCTTTACACACCCTGCCAAATCTCTCTCCAATCCTCTCAAAATCTCTTCAGATTCACCAACAAAACCAAATCATCCACATATAATAAGGTAAGGGCACACTCCACTACCTCCTTCGCCACCATTCCACCGCCATTCCGCCACCGCCACCTCTAATTCTTTCATAACCCCATCCATATACAAATTGAATAACCAAGGAGACATAACACATCCCTGCCTCAATCCGCTATTAATATTAAACCAATCACTTTTGACTCCATTTATTCTTACACACGCTTCACTATCGTCATACATACTTTTGATTTTTCGATTCAGAAGCCTACCACCAACACCATATATCACTAACACCTGCCATAGAGCTTCTCTATTAATCCTATCATATCGCCTTGTGCAAATCCATAAAATTTAAATACAATTTATTCTTCTTCTCCCTCATTTTCTCAATCATTTGTTTCAATGTAAAGATTTGATCCACACATCCTCTACCACTTCTAAACGCACCTTGTTCTTCACAATCAGTCCTTCAGTCACTCGACGAACTCTTTCGACCAAAATACCAGCATATATTTCCCTACAACACTCAATAAACTAATTTCCCCCTATAATTCCTACGGTTCCCCCCTTTCTCCCTTACCCTTATATATATATATATATATATATATAATATATATATATATATATATATATATATATATATATATATATATATATATATATATATATATATATATATATATATATATAATATATATATATATATATATATTATATATATATAAATCATGCAAAAAAAAAGCTATTTATAATATAATTATTCAATATTAATATTTCTTTTTTTTTGTTGAAACATTTTTATTCTTTACGTAGCGGATTTGGTTAAATCTAGGCTTAAATTTGGTTAGGTTTTGGTGGGGGTTTCTAGCTGGAAAATGAAAGGGGTAAACAAAACAATAATAATCTCACTAGTCTAAATTTATTAATTGAAATCAATAAATCAAAACAGTACTGAAAGAAAATATTGTAAACCAAAAACAGAAAAAAAAAATAATATACAGCTGAAACATGAACCGGCTGGCAAGACGCAAGTTTTCAAAATTAACCAAAAAAAAAACCCGTATAAACAAAAAAAAAATCCGAAAAATGCAAGCAATTATAAAAAAAATGTATACACCACTTGAATTCTTAAGCAAATGAATAACGATAAAATGAAAGCATTTATCATAAATGTAAAGACATTGAATAAACATATGTACAGATAAGTAAAAGAAATATAATCAATACACAGAACCAGTTATATTTAATATATATTCAAAGTACAAAATACCAAAATAAACAGTACAAGTAATTGTCATCAATATGCAGTCTTTACAAATCCCGTTACATACCTTTACCAATACAAAATAGTTTATAATTCCTTAAATATATCCCACAATATATCATACTCTGAGCCCTTAATTTTAAGGTGCACCTTTTTCATTGATTTTAAATCGATCTTGATGGTACCCCAACTGCAGGATGGTTTTCTCTTGACTTAAAATCTAGCCACAAAAAAAAACTGCAAAATAGGAAAACAAAAAAACCCAACCCTCAATTAAGCGATAAAAAAAATATAAGCAAAATAAAATAAACATAAACATAGATACCTATATAAGTAAAGGAATGAAATTTATACATAATTAGTTTAAAAAAAACATAAAAACATCTTAACACAATTACTAGTTATAAAGAAAAAACAAAGAGAACAAAAAATAAAATCATATAACTTAATACCTGGACAGGAATTTGTGTCCAGTTTTCTTAGGAGAATAAGCAGAATACCAAAACAGCACAAACAGTAGTCACAATTAATGATGGAAAAATGTAAAGGATACAAACAAAATTAACTGAAAAAAAACATTAAAACCACACACATAACGATCCATAAAAAAAACAACAACATTTAACAATAATAATAATAAAGCAATCATAACAGAGGTGTAAGCATAAGAAAAAATTACCACATAAAATAATCAGAAATAAAAATACATAATTAATAGTGACATTGAAGTAAATAAATAAATACACACCTGTAACCACAATGAGTTGGTTCACACTCAAAAAGGTCCTCTACCACACCACCACAACACCATTAAATCCTCCAATCCAATCAAAATTAATTATAATAATGCCTAAAGAAAATAAACAGATGAAATCAAAGAATCAAATAACATAATGAAATGTGTAAAAAAAATTCAGCAATCAATCTTCCAGAAGAATAATGGATGACGAACGACGAATAGGAGGTAACAAAACTGAAGAATTGGAGGAAAAGATAGCGACTACCAATGGTCGTTGCGCTGACCCATCATTAACACTCACTTATCTTACATTTGCAATCATTCATAAAACAATAATATGAGACAAAAAACAAAACCTCTTACCGTTACACGACTTACTACATTTATAAAGGGTTACCCTCGAAAAGTTAGGTATTCAAATATTATTGGTAAATTTTATAATTCTTATAAATTCAAAAGATGTTTTTTTATAAATAAATTATCTTGTATCTAAGACATTACCATAAAGTATTTGAACTTTCTTCTGCATTCGTAATTTAAATTTTTCATTTCTATTTTTTATGCTTTCTACAGAGCCCCATTGGTGTCGCTGATCAAGGTGAACAAGGTTCTAAAGTGAAAAAGTTCTGGAAGTAAACCTTAAGCGTCAAGTAACTTTTTGATCAAGCTATTAAAGAGAATTGTCAGGATTACCTTAGTTGCAGATATTGTAATTTTACTTTTAAAAACAAAGATGAGTTGACGAGCCATTTAAAGACACATAAGAAAAGAAATTTTAAGTGTGCCCATTGCAGTTATAAATGTAATCGGAAAGATCACTTAAAACGTCACCTGCTAACTCACAGCAATTCGAAATTATTTGAAAATGTTCTGAGTGTAGCTTATGAATGTAATCAGAAAGGTAAACTTAAATACGTCATCTGCTAACTCCATCACATAAAAAGCATATGATAGTGTGGCCGCGCACTCATGATTCAGAGGTATTAAAAAATCTATAAAATCAATAATAAGATAAGAGACTTTATGGAAAAAGTGATGCAAAATATGGAAGATGAATATTAAACTACATCACGAAAATGGTACGATACAAATAAATGATGTAAAAATAAGGAGAGGAATATTCCAAGGGGATTCCTTATCCCCATTGCTGTTTGTACTATCATTGAACCCACTGAGTTCATTGATAAATAACTTGCATAATGGATATAGAATAGGATCAAGAAATGAAAAGAAAGGAAAAAACATCTCGCATTTATTTTACATGGATGACATCAAACTATACTCCCCAAACAAACAACAAACAATTGAACAGATAGAGGTAGTTAAGAAGTTTTCAAGTGATATACAAATGGAGTTCGGACTAGATAAATGTGCGTTCCTGGAATTGAAGAAAGGAAAAAGAATTGACAGTGGAAATATCAGAATAAACGACGAAATCATTAGACAACTAGAACAGGAAGACACCTATAAGTATCTCGGGATAGAAGAAAATGAAAAATAGAACATAAGAAAATGAAGGAAAAACTGATGAAGGAATATGAGAAGAGACTGAAACTAATATTAAAATCTGAATTAAAATGCAAATTTAAGGTCGAAGCAGTAAGAACATTGGCAGTACCAGTGCTATCGTATGGGTTTGGAATAATTGATTGGTTCCAAGAAGATTTAAATAAACTAGATATTAAGAGGAGAAAAATGCTCCACGACCATAAATTGATATATAAGAACCAATGCCTGGCAAGATGTATGTCCCCAGGGATCAAGGTGGAATGGGACTTCAGGAAATAGATGTAGTATATAGAGAGGAAGCGATCGGATTAACAACTTATATTGAAAAAAGTGATAGTAAAATTCATCAATGGGTGGGAAAGGGAGTCAAAGAAAACAGGGAAAGCGATGAGAACATCCTTTAACAGCCAAAAAAACAGAGATTACCTACGGAAGTATGATATCCCTAACGACGATCCAACAACAGAAGGAATGGCAAAAAAAAAGGAAAAGATGAAACACCTAAGAAATGCAAGAAAAGCGAGAAGAAAAAACCATGAAATAATTGGAAGGAGCATGCATTTGCAAAGGAATACAAAAATATCATAGAACAGGGTGTATATAGATAAAGAAAAATCGATAGAAGCAGTATGCAGGTAATACTAAAAGAAAAGAAGATGAAGAACAATTGTTGGGGCACAGGACTTAGCATTACGAACAATTGGTTCAAGAGAGAGATAGAGAAGGAGAACATATCCAACAATGCCGAATGTGTAAAGTTCTCCGAAACAGTTGCAATATTTATCAGCTTTGTGACACACTTCTCCAAGCAAGCATACAGCCGAAAGACATAATACATATGCAAATTAATCCATTTTAGAATTTGTGAAAAATACAAAATACAATAGAAGCATCCAATACTGGGAACACAACCCTAAACGCAATAGAAGAAATAACCGAACGCGCATAATACTATACGACTATAGGCATTCCCACAGATGTACCTGTAAGACATAACAAAGATATTGTAGTTAAAGATAAAAGAGAAAGAAAGGCATACATTATAGAGATAGGAATATCCAGGGAACGGCAGAGTATCAGCATATGAAACTGAAAAGGAAGTTAAGTACCAAACTCTGAAATACTCATTACAAGGAATGTGGAATGACATAGATAGAGCAGAGGTTATCCCTGTGGTAATTGGAAGCATGGGAGTAATTAAAAAAAGCTTAAAACAATATATTGAAAGACTACCGGTGGAAGTAACAACGTTGGAGATGAGCTCCATTATAATACGACAGAGCGCCAGAATACTGAGAATGGTTCTTGGTTGTTAAAGAACCTGACGGGACAACCATATGCGCTTAGGCCCGAGGTTCGGGCCCGCGCATTAAATGGGTAAGCCTTAAAGAAAGGTGAATAAAAAAAAAAAAAAAAAAAAAAAAAAATTCGAAATTATTAAAATGTTGTGAGTGTAGTAGCTATGAATGTTATGACAAAGATAGCTTAAAAATTCATCTGCTAACTCACAGCAATTTGAAATTATTTAAATGTTCTGAGTGTAGCTATGAATGTAATCAGAAAGGTAACTTAAAACGTCATCTGCTAACTCACAGCAGTTCGAAATTATTTAAATGTTGTGAGTGTAGCTATGAATGTAATGACAAAAGTAACTTAAAAATTCATCTGCTAACTCACAGCAATTTGAAATTATATAAATGTTCTGAGTGTAGCTATGAATGTAATCAGAAAGGTACCTTAAATCGTCATCTGCTAACTCACAAAAGAGACAATGACTTAAATGTTCAAAGTGTAGCTATGAATGTAAACTCAAAAGTAGGATTAAAAATTCATCTGCTAACTCACAGAAAAGAAAAAAAAAAAAAAAAAAAAAAAAAAAAAAAAAAAAAATTTTAAAATTATTTAAATGTTGTGAGTGTAGTCATATGAATGAAATCACAAAGGTAGCTTAAAAACGTCATCTAACTCACATCAATTTGAAATTATTTAAATGTTCTGAGTGTACCTATGAATGTAATCAGAAAGGCCACTTAAAAATTCTTATGCTAACTCACAGCAATTCCTTCCGGAGAACTGTCCCCCGGAGAACTGTCTGCGTTGTCGACGCGGGGGGGCCCAGGGAGACACGGTGAGGGCGGAAGATATACCGCCCCAGATGTGTCTTCCTGCGAAAAGGCAGTAGACATGAAGCCACAATATGTGGTGGATATTACTGGAAACTATCCATGGCAGGAAAAAATAAAAATATTAAGTGCCAGGAACTCGGAAGACCTGGTGCCGGCCCTACCTCATTTTTAGAGGGAGGTGAGGGGGACGGAGCTCTGATGAGCAAATCAAACTATCCCTCCTCGGAAATAGAAAGAATACACCAGTAAGGTGTGGGATTATTAGACCTAATACCCCATTTCCACTTGATGAATCGTCAGAGAGGCCTAAGACTTCTCCCGACTCATCAAAACAACCAAAAATCCAAAAAAAAGATGCAACCCCTACAACCGTAGAGGTGGTGATAGATTGGAATACACGGTGGAAAAAAAAGATATTCTGGTGCGTAACATACGGAAGACATAAGATGTTCCTAAAAAAGGGAACAACCAAACGAACGAGAAATATGCTAGAACAAAGAGATAAAATAGATAAAATTAAACTGGAAAGATTACCGGATGCGAGATTTGCCAGCATTGCAACAAATATAAATAGTAAAAGACCCCGATAACACACGAACAGATAAAACAAATCGAGGAGGAAGTAGATCAATACGTGGAGAAAATGAACAAAGTGGAGGGAGAAGGTGAATGGGAATGGACAAAGGAAAAGAACGAATACTTAATGGAAAGCTACTAATTCACAGCAATATACCCGAAAAGGAAGGTAAAACGGACTTCTGGAAATATGTTGTGGATAATGAAATAATTGGTGCAAATGATGTAATGGAATATGAGTTTAATAAGAAATATACGGGGGTAGAAAGAAGGAAACTGATCGCCCAAAAACAGGCCATCATCAACTTTAATAAAGAAGGGAATCAAGGAGCGACAAAAAAAAGAAAAGCTACGTTACCTACAAATGAAGATCTGAAGGAAATAGAACGTAGAGCAAAGGAGAGAATTAAGAATGAAATTCAGATTACACCAGAAATGATCGGAGATATTAAACAGAAAAGTAAAGAGACACTATATCAAGGGAATAGAATAAAAACTGGAAAAAATACAGAAAAAAGTTTAAAAGAACAAAATAAAATGACAGATAATGAAGACTTAATAGATGGGGAGTTGGATGAGACAGAAATAGTAGGAGAAGAAATATCAAGAGGCTGGCCTGAAAATCCTAAACAAAGAAAATAAATGACAGAACAGATAGTGAAAGTATAATGGATTCAGTACAGGAAGCACTAATGAAGAAACAGAGGAACAAGGTGATGAAGAGATTATTGAAAATGATAGAAATGAAAACGGAGATAGAATGCAGGAGGAAGAAGAGGTGATAAGTAAAATAGCACATTATAGAGATGAAGATATTAATACCAACATGGAAGATAGAAAAGGAATAAATAAAATAGATAATTGGATGAAAATAAATAAATATGCCAGGATAGCAAACAGGGTATTACCAAGATTACTACCTGAGAGATGCGATATCTCAGAAGTGAACAGGTTATATTATGCAACAGCAAGAGCAATAACAGATTTGATGGGAGGGAAAATATTTGAGAAAAATAGATCAAATGGAAGAAAGAAGGAACAAAAACCGTCATGGGAAATTAGATTAGAGAGAGACATAGCGAGACTTAGAAAAGAAATATCACTGATAAAAGAATACGAAGAAGGAAACATCACATTAGAAAGTAAAATCAGACAGGCAGAAAATATGATAAGAAGAAGCAGGGGCAGAAATCGAGTAACACACGCAATCAGCAGCAGAAAGCTAGAATTAGCAGCAAAAGCAAAAAGATTAAGCTCATACAAGAAAGAAGAACAAAGAAAAAGACAAAACAAAATGTACCAGACAGATAAAGGAAAGTTCTATAGAGAGTTGAGAGGTGAAAATATAAAAGTTGATAAACCACCTGAAAGAGACAGACTTGATGCATTTTGGAGGAGTATATATGAAGACCAACGAACACATAATGAAGAGGCGGAATGGTTAGAAACAACAAGAAGGAATCCCCAAATAGAAGAAATTAATGAGATGGAATTTGAACCACTAACCGAAAGGGAAGTGATGGAAATGATACGACGCACCAGTAACTGAAAAACACCTAGACCAGACATGGTGCAAAATATATGGCAAAAAATTCTAATTGCATCTTTTTCACAAGGTGCTTCAACAGAATTCTGAACGGAACAGTTGAAATACCCGAGTGGATGACAAAGGAGAAACAGTCCATTATCCCTAAACAGGGGAAACACAAACCCAGGGAAATATAGACAAATTACTTGTCCTACTAACTTATATACAAAATATTAAACAGCAATTATTACAGAAAGAATATACAAAAATACAATAGAAAAATAATATAATTGAAGATCCATCAGAGTTAAGTAAGGGAAGTCACAGGGACAAAAGATAAATTGTTATAAATAAAATGATCCTAGAAGACAGCAGGCAAAGACAGAAGAACTTAAGCATGACTTGGATTGATTATAAAAAAGCATATGATAGTGCCGCACTCATGGATCAAAGAGGTATTAAAAATCTATAAAATGCAATAATAAGATAAGAGACTTTATGGAAAAAGTGAATGCAAATTGGGAAATCAATATTAAACTAACATCACGAAAATGGTACGTACAAATAAAATGAATGTAAAAAAATAAGAGAGGAATATTCCAGGGATTCCTTATAACCCATATGCTGTTTTGTACTTATCATTGACTCCCACTGAGTTTCATTTGTAAATAACTTGCATAATGGATATAGAATAGGATCAAGAAATGAAAAGAAAAAGAAAAAACCATCTCGCATTTATTTTACCTGGATGACATCATAACTATAAACTTCACACAACAACAACAAACAATTGAACAATAGAGTAGTTAAGAGTTTTCAAGTGATATATACAAATGGAGTTCGGACTAGATAAATGTGCGTTCCTGGAATTGAAGAAAGGAAAAAGAATTGACAGTGGAAATATCAGAATAAACGACGAAATTATTAGACAACTAGAACAGGAAGACACTATAAGTATCTCGGGATAGAAGAAAATGAAAAAATAGAACATAAGAAAATGAAGGAAAAGCTGAAGAAAGAATATGAGAAGAGACTGAAACTAATATTAAAATCTGAATTAAAATGCAAATTTAAGGTCGAAGCAGTAAGAACATTGGCAGTACCAGTGCTATCGTATGGGTTTGGAATAATTGATTGGTTCCAAGAAGATTTAAACAAACTAGATATTAAGACGAGAAAAATGCTCCACGCCCATAAATTGAATATGATAAGAAGAAGCAGGGGCAGAAATCGAGTAACACACGCAATCAGCAGCAGAAAGCTAGAATTAGCAGCAGTATATAGAGAGGAAGTGATCGGATTAACGACGTATATCGAAGAAAGTGATAGTAAATTCATCAGATGGGTGAAGGAGCATGAAACAGGGAAAGCGATGAGAACATCTTTAACAGCCAAAAAAAGAGATTACCTACGGAAGTATGATATCCCTAACGATGATCCAACAACAGAAGGAATGACAAAGAAGGAAAGATGAAACACCTAAGAAATGAGCACAGAAAAGCAAGAAGAAAAAAACATGAAAATAATTGGAAGGAGCATGCATTTGCAAAGGAATACAAAAATATCATAGAACAGGTGTATATAGATAAAGAAAAATCGATAGAAGCAGTATGCAGGGGTAATCTAAGAAAGAAGATGAGAGAACCATTGTAGGGGCACAAGACTTAGCATTACGAACCAATTGGTTCAAGAGAGAGATAGAGAAAGAGAACATATCCAACAAATGCCGAATGTGTAAAGTATCTCCGGAAACAGTTAGCCATATATTATCAAGCTGTGACACACTTCTCCAACGCAAGACATACACCGAAAGACATAATACAATATGCAAATTAATCCATTTTAGAATTTGTGAAAAATACAAAATACCAATAGAAGCATCCAAATACTGGGAACACAACCCAAACGCAATAGAAGAAAATAACCACGCGCTAATACTATACGACTATAGCATTCCCACAGATGTACCTATAAGACATAACAAACCGGATATTGTTGTAAAAGATAAAAGAGAGAAGAAAGCAAACATTATATGGATATGGAATATTATGGCGATTCGGCTTTTAGAGTTCTTCCTCATCAAACTGAAAAGGAAGTTAAGTAACCAAACTCTGAAATACTCATTACAAGGAATGTGGAATGACATTGATAGAGCAGAGGTTATCCCTGTGGTAATTGGAAGTATGGGAGTGATTAAAAAAAGCTTAAAACAATATATTGAAAGACTACCGGTGGAAGTAACAACGTTGGAGATGAGCTCCATTATAATACGACAGAGAGCCAGAATACTGAGAATGGTTCTTGGTTGTTAAAGAACCTGCCGGGACAACCATATGCGCTTAGGCCCGAGGTTCGGGCCCGCGCATTAAATGGTAACCCTTAAGAAAGGTGGAAATAAAAAAAAAAAAAAAAAATCGAAATTATTTAAATGTTCTGAGTGTAGCTATGAGTGCAATCAGAAAGTACATTTAAAAAGACATATTCTTAAGAAGCATGGAACTGGCACAATAAATAAAGAAATCAACGAAAATAAAAATGCGTAAAGAAATTGCATTGTAAACGGAAAGTTAATTATATAGACAAGAATGATGATTTTGATTATTATGAAATAGATCTGGAGGAATAGTCAGATTGAAAATACATAAAAGTGCCTCTTTACCAGACAAAGAGAGACCTTCAAAAGAGGAACTGGAAAGCTCATCATTCGTAATAAGTTGTGCAATTAGATTTGCCTCTGGAAGAATTGACAATAGTTATTCACATTCTCGAGATATCAGCATAGACCAGAGTGATGATAATGATGAAATGTTAAACAAAATAGTGCTTTGATTTGATTGATATTGGTAGGTGCCTAAAATCTTGTAGACTTCCAGTCAACATTTGAACTCGGCTATAGTAAAAATCACCAAAAAAAGGGCCCTAAAAAGGGTTAAACATAATTATACTCTTAGTTAATGAAGAGCAGGATTTGAGTAACGGGCATACTCGTATCCCTAAGGAAGAATAATTACGGCAATTAAAGCAATAAAAATTATGATAGGAATTAGTAAATGAGGGGAAAGAATTTATGTAGGTCATGATTGATAACTGAGACTTACAAGTGTTCCTGATTCATTAATGTCTTCCCCACCCCCTCCTTCCTCCCCCTCATCCAAGAACTTTATTATCTTGAAACATAAAAAATGGATACAGGTGCATCTAAACTTAGAGAAGTGAAAATCTCTTCCTCTTTTATATAAATGAAGTAAATCTTCGCATCAAATGGAAAGAAAGCAGGAAGACGCTTAAGTGTAGCAAGTAATTTAGGAGTAGATGTTGGAATGAATTTTGGATTGAATTAGTGCAATTCATTCAAGGAGAAGATATCAGAGTAAATAATGTAGAATTGGAGATGGAAAGAATTAGTATTGTGTAAAATGGTACGTAATTTAGCACTAGCAAATTAGGCTTAATAAAATACTATATTAAATGGTTTTTATTCTTCCAAATTAAATTGTTTAAAGAAAAATAATTAAATTTAAAGTTAATGAAATAGAATTAAAATAACTGAACGAAGATACTGATGGCTCAATTGGATGTTAATTTAATACTTTATTCTTACAAGCGATTCAAACTTATTATGGTCGTGATAGCCGTAAGCGACCTTGTATCTTTCGGCGAAATTGTATGAATCGTTTGGGCACATGGAATGTTAGAGGATTAGTTGGTGTGGAGATGGAGAGCGTGGTGATGGATATATTTAGAAAGGGTAAATTTAATTTGCTTGCTGTGGCTGAAACAAAGATGAAAGGAAGCGGTGAAGAAGGGTGGTGTGGGGTGAAATGTGTGTGCGCTGGAGTAGAGAAGGAGAGTAGTTGTGATTGTGATGGGTGATTTGGGGCACAGAGCTATGCTGGAGTTTGTTTGTGTGAGTATTAGATTTCTAATGGTTAAATTTAAATTTGAAAAGGTCAAGTTACGTGTGGTTGTAACATATGATCCATTAGAGGATGATATTGAGAAAAGAGTGCGACTTCAGGGATAATTCGAATGATATTTTGATTGATTTTCTTGTGGGAGGGACTGAAATTGCTGGATAGGTAATCGAAAATGGTATGGTATAGCAAGTGTCTTTGGGGTAGCGCAACAAAATGAGAATGATAGAAAGGTGATTGATTTCTGTGAGGGGGGAGGTATGTGTGTAATACTTTCATCGAATACAGAAGTATTCATAAGCATGCTAGAGGTAGTGTAGGTTGAGATTGTATTGAAGTGAAAAGTATAGTTGATTTTGTGTTGAAGATATTGAAGTATATGATGGATGTAAATCAGTGAGGGGGTTGGGGATGGGAATATCCGATCATTATGTTGCTTTGTGTAAGATTAAGTTAGCGGTGGCTTGAATGGAGTGGAAAAAAATGTGGAAGAATTAAGAGTGAGAAGTTAAGTGAACAAGTTAATAAGGAAAATTATGTGAGCGCTTGCAAATAAATCCGTTGAATGTGAGCAAGATGAAACTGAACAAATCTGACGCAAATGATTTACCCTTTTGTTAGTAGTGCAGGAGAAGTATGTGAATATGTTAAAGTAGGAAGTAAGAATGTCAGTAGTGAGTGGTGGATTAAAGATGTAATGCAAGTGGTTAAAAGTAAAAAAGCGTGGTTGATTGTGCTAAAAACCAATGAAGTGGTTTCAAAAGAAAGGTGTATGGAAGTAGGGATGTACCGATAGTATCGGTATCGGTATCGGCCTCTTTTCTGGTATCGGTACATCTCTATATGGAAGTATATAAGGAGGAAAAAGGAAGACTAAAGCTGCATACATAGAGGGAAATATGAGGTAATTGAACAGTTTAGGAGGAGGACTTAAAAGGAATAGGAAGATCTTCTGGAAGAAAGTGCTAGAGGTTAAGAATAAAAGTAAGGGGAATAATGAATAGGGATGGTGATTTTGTGATTGATGAGAGAAGAGTTGTGAGGGGAACACCTCGGAAATATTCATAGCATTGGCAATATTGAAGAGGTGATTGTTGTGGTATGGTGTGTAAAGAAATTGTTTATTTTGGGTTCGGTAATAAGTAGAGAGAAAGTTGAAGAAGGTAAATCTTCAGGTATAGATGGAATTGATGGTGAAATGATCAAGGATGGGGGCTAGGTTGTGATTGAATGGATATTGAAGTTGTGTAACATAGCATTTATGGAGGGTTTAGTTCCAATGGATTGGAGGAGAGCAGTAATAGTTCCCTTATATAAGGGTAAGTGGGATAAGGGAATTAGTTTATTGAGTGCTGCTGTAGGGAAGATATATGCTAGTATTTTGGTTGAAAGTGCGTCGAGGGGCTGAATGGCGAAGAACGAGGTGCATTTAGAAGTGGTAAAGGATGTGTAGATCAAATTTTCACATTTGAAACAAATGAGAGAAGAAGAAATTGTATTTATTTTTTTATGGATTCGCAACAGGAGTTATGACAAAATTAATAGAGAAGCTCTGTGGCAAGTGCTAGTGATTTATGCTGTTGGTTGTAAGCGTCTGAATGAAATCAAAAGTATGTATGTCAATAGTGAAGCGTGTGCAAGAATAAACGAAGGTGAGGCTGAATAGTTTAATATTAATAGCGGAGTGAGGCAGGGATGTTTTATGTCTCCTTGGGTATTTAATTTGTATATGGATGGGGTGATGAAAGAAATGCAGGTAGGGGTGGGTGTTAGGGAACGGTGTTAGACTGATGGAGAATTGAAGAGAGTGGAGGGTGCCCTGCCCACCGTACGCTAATAATTTGATTTTAATTGTACGGCGAATCTGAAGAGAGCTTTATAGGATTGGTAGACGAGTTTGGCAGGGTGTCTAAAAGGAGGGGTTTGAAATTAAATGTGGATAAGAGTAAGGTTATGGTAGCGGGTGAGGAGAGTCCGTTGTGTGAAATCATGTTGGATGGTGAGCAATTGGAACAAGTATCTGAGTTGAAATGTTTGGGATTTATGTTGGACGAAAATTGAACGGTTAATGAAGAGTGTAGTAGAAAAATGTGAATGATAGGAGGTGGCTGGTGCAGTTAAACTCTTGGTTAAACGGAGTTGAGACTGAATAGTTTTCATATTCCTAGCGGAGTGAGGCATGTGATGTTATATGTCTCCTTGGCTATTTGTATATGATGGGGTGATGAAAGAAATGGAGGTTGGGGTGGTAGGGAACGGTGTTAGATTGATGGAGAATGGAAGAGAGAGAGGAAGGTGCCCTGCCTATTGTACGCTAATAATTTGTTTTTTTTTACGGTGAATCCGAAGAGAGCTTGAGAGAATTGGTAGACGGGTTTGGCAGGGTGTCTAAAAGGTTGGGCTAATTGAAGTAAATGTGGTTCAGAAGTAAAGTTCGTGGTAGTAGGTGAAGGAGAGTCGTTGTATTGAGTCATGTTGGATGAGAGCAATTAGAACAAGTATCTGAGTTTTAAATGTTTGGGATGTATATGTTGGACGAAAATTTGAAGCGGATGATGCAGAGTGGTAGTAGGAATTGTGTGAATCGATAGAAGGTTACTGGTGGCTATTAACTTCTTTGGTGGATGTAAAGGGGACTAAATTTGATTGTGATGGATTTTATATGAGGGTGTTTGCTACTGGTGTTACTGCTAGTATTCGAATACTGGGGGGAATAAGAGGTATAGCTTTTGGTGCAATTGTCTAGATGGACAATCTTCGGGGTGTGTTAGGTGGTAAGAAGAATTGAAAAATGAGAATGAACGTGTTAGGGGGTTATGTGGTGTGAATAATAGTGTCAATGAGAGATACGCGACGTGTATTAAGCTAGTTTGGGACAAATGGAATAGATGGATGATAGTCGGTTGTTAAGCACATGTATAGTGGTGGTGTGCCGGAAATTGATCTCGGCTGGATTCCGATTTCAATATAAGTGGAGTGAGCCAGTAAATGATGTCTATAGGAGAGGTGTGAAGTAAAGGTGCATATACGGAGTGATGGCGGGGGTTTTGTGAGGTGGGTATAGTTGTGGACCGTTTGGCCCTAGAAGGGATGAACTTACATATACAAGGTACAACAACGAGAGTCCGTCGCACTCTCCTGAAGACATGGTGGATTTTTTCTGATTGCAACAAACATTTACTTAAAGGGATGATACGGGGGAGGGTGGCTTTCAATTCGAGTTACGTCATGTTCTTTTACTACTTTTCTTTTCCTATGTATGTTGCGCACCTTACCCTCAATCTGGTGAAATTTTTTATTTATTTGAAATCGTGTTGCTGAGAGAGGAAAAAGAATGGAGATTCCATTTACGGTTATCCTTTCAAGAAATTTAAATATTGTAGATGGTAATGAGATGGGTGACTATATGATTTTCTGCACTGAGGGTATAAAGGGGAACTGCAAAAAGGAAGGCTTTCTTTTCGACCTGCATCATATTCTTCTACTAATTTTCTGTTCCGGTGTATGCTACGCACCTCACCCCTAATCTGGAGGAAGAAAATATATATATATACTATATTATATATATATATATATATATATATATATATATATATATATATATATATATTGAAGGGGTTAGGTTCTGGTCTAACCCTTCTTCAATAGAAGAATATTAGATGTTGAAGAGATGAAGCGTTGTCATGATAAATTGGCGTTTCAACCCGGAGGCTGCTTAGAATTCAGTCGGTGGTTCTGGCAGCCCTGCACCAGACGCCAAGACATCCCCCCAGGTGCCAATCGCGCTAGCACACTCGCTTCCAGACCTGGAAGGACGTCGGGTAGTAGCGTGTAGCTATCAGGTGAGAGCTAGGTGTGCACACATTAAGGTCACTGAGAAGGCTTCGACCACTCTGTATCTCTTACGTGCAGTTGGTTGCAGCCCCCTGCAGAGCTTGAGAGTAAGGTACGGCGGTACCGGATGACCGAACAGAGTAGCGCCACAGAAGAAACTTGATTTGATATTTGTTTGGGTGTTTTGATGTGTAATGCGGAATCACATTTGGAATGGGTGTTGGTTGATCGAAATGGCTGTCGGTTGAACCAGTTTGCTTGGTTGGTTGACAAGTTGGCTGGTCGTTGACCAGTGTGGTGAGATAAGCATTTTGATTGATGTCGCTCGTTGACGATTGTGGTAAAACAAATCTTCAGGAAGAAGCACTTTGGGCGAGTGTCCCGGCATCAGAGATGTCTTACACGGTGAACAACTTGGGGGGGCAGATGGGCTTACCTGGTTGCTGGGTTTTCGTTGTGCACTCAGTGGCACGTGTCATGCCGGGGTCACCAATTTGAAGGGGTTAGGTTCTGATCTTTCAATAATCACTTTCATTGAAGAAAATTAGAATGTGAAGAGATGACGTTGTCACGATAAAGTGCGTTCTTCGCGGAGGCTGCTTAGGATCTCATCGGTGTGCAGCAGCCTCCTGCCCCAGACGCCACAATATAATAATATATATATATATATATATTATATTATATATAATATATATATATAATATATATATATATATATATATATATATATATATATATATATATATATATATATATATATATATGGGCAAAAAAAAATCTTCCGTGATATTAACAGTGTTTCAAATCAGCAATTTGAAATTATGAAAAAATATGTGATAATGTGTTCTGTTAATTTGTAATATATAAAAAGTTTCATCTCAAATATCTTTGGAACTAATCCCTAAGAATGTTTATTTACCATAACATCTTAATAGCAATTTTCTGAATCGAAAAAAAATTAATTAAAGCCAAACGGGCAAACAACCCTTCCCCTTATCTACACTTTTCATAATAAAAAATTGTTGCACACTGTGTTTGATTTACCAGAAAGACTAATAATTTTCTTAGTGTTCTCACCAAAAAGTTAAAATGTGCCAAGCCTACCAGAAATAACAATTTCATACTATGCTCACCATTTGAGTTGACATGTTTGGCTTTTAAGTTGACTGCATAGTGTATAAATATAATAATTTTTGATCACGGGCTCTCGTGCAGGCGGGTTCACTTGCATTGAGTTCGTGATAGCTTGAAGGGCAGTGTTTTGTCTGTCTGGAGGGACGGCATATGCCCTTCGTTGGTGAGGTCCGCTCTCAAAAAAAAAAAAGAAAAAAAGACACGTTTGGCTTGCAGAAGGGAGGAGGTGAGAATGAAACGTTGGGTGGTTATTGTTTGGATGGAGAATCCCTTTCCATAAGAACATCAGTAATCTGGCTCTCTGGTGTCCTTTTTCTCTTTGAGAGAGTCTGTAGCCCACTTGGACCTGCTTTTTGCTCACTAGTTCTGAACCTTTTTAGAGTTTAAAACTGGTCTATGGTTATCCGTTTCCTTTTTTCTTCAACACTTTTCTGTATTAGTATGGTTTGTCCTGGAATGCCCCATGCGTTAAAAAACCCAGGGTTGGGGGAGACTGTCAGAGTCTCCGTACAACCCTTTCTTCAATCAACGTAATATTTTATCTGCCTTCTCAGATTTGTTTTTTCCAAGTTTCTATGAGTTCATTAATAAAAATTGTCAGGTAAGAAAACTGCTACAGAATTACCAACATTTAAATATCATTTTCAGTATTAAAAAATTACACTAGCCCATTATTGGACAGGATCAGCATTTTTAATTTTGGAATATATAAATAAAATTATGCACTTTGTATACTGATACCAATACTAATATCAAAATGGGCTGAAAAATGTAAAGCCCCACCACCATCGGTCACAGAGTACAGAAAGTGGAGGTTCCAGTAGACCCTGTGAGCGGTGAAGTTTATCTCACCCTTTAATCAAACCCATGTTGCTTGTAGCCTTGCATCATAAAGTCTTTATTCAAAACATTAAAAATGAGGTTGAAGTTTAGTTCCAGTGAAACACTTTCAATTTCTTCGTTAAAGAAATCAAGAGTACTAAAATAAATGTACATAAATTAGAGAAAGCCTAATAAATGAGGAACGGTATATTGGGACAAGATTTGCGTTATAATGTAGATTTAAAAGTTTGGTAAACGTATACCAGTGGTGCATGGTAGTCCGAAACTACTGATTCGTTACTAAAAATCATTTTAAATTTTCTGGAAGTATTAGTTTAAAACGTTTTCTTTTTTTTTTTAAAATGTTAAAAATTTTGAAACTGTTTCTACTAGAGGCGGTTTTAATTGTTACTTTATATTGCTTGTTATTTTTAGGATAATTTAATTGACTCAAAGTTTAGAACACTGGTTTAAATATCTTAAATTGAAAAACTATAACAGTTTTTTAAAACGAAAACCTTTATAAAATTTATCCTTTATAAATTTGGAAAAACGTATAAATATATATATATATACATATATATATTATATATATATATATATATTATATATATATAATATATATATATATTATATATATATTAATATATATATATATATAATATATAAATAATATACAAGATATACTAACTTATATTATATACTTATCTAATATATATTATATATATATATATATATATATAAGTATATATATTTATATATATATATATATAATATATATATCTATATATATATATATAATTTATATATATTATATATATATATATATATATAGATTGGAATAGGCTACATACTGTAATATAAATTTTGTTAATCAATTGAGCGTAGGAATAGTTTACTCGAAGAAAAGTGTAAATGAAGTTTGAAAGGAGGTTGGAGAGGAAGGTGTTCCGACTTTGTAAAATCGCATAGCAGCTTCTCCTACAGAGGATCGTTCTCATAGAAGGTAATTAGCTTTTGCCATTTTAGCTCAACAAAATATTTCTTTATATGGTTTTAAATCATTTTTATTTGTGTTTTATTTTGAGAGTGCTGGGAACTGAATGATCTTTGTCGACAATGAAATTATTTAACTGTTTTTTCCTCGCGAACTAATTCACTAATGTATTTAAATCCAAGTCATTTATTACAACATTTTCTTCATTTTCATCTCGGTATCAGAAACTGATTATCAGTTCAGCTAACTCTTTCATTTGTTGAGTGTCCTTTCTATTCTCTTCATTATTTCTTCAATTTCTTTTTGGCAGAGGTCGTCAAATCCATTACCACCAACGTGATGAATATTGCAACAATGTTTGCAATTTCATTTTCTGCAGTTGGAAATCCTTGAAATTCTGTAACACATTCACTTCATAAATTTTTCTAGCTTTAAGCGTTAACTGAGTGTGTTTTTATTTGATCAGTTGCCTCCTAAGCATAATTTAAACAGTCTGCAATATTGAAAGATTTCCAGAAGTTCATGACGTTTGCATTCGGATCCTCATCAAGAAAATTACGAATCCGTGTGAATGTTATCTGTATGTAATTAGCTTTGAAACATCGAATCTCTCCTTGATCTAAAGGTTGAAAAATTAAAGTCGTATTGGCTGGAAGAAATACAACTTCCACATTCTCATTGACAGTTTTAAGCTCTCCTGGATGACCGCCAGCATTGTCAAGTGTTAATAACACTTTAAATGATATTCCTTTATTTTCAAGGTAACTCGACTTCTGGAACGAAACACTTATGAAACCAGTCTATAAATAAATCGACTGTGACCCAAGCCTTTTTATTGGACTGCCAGAAGACTGGCAATAGTTTTTTATTTTTTCCTTTCATACGTGGGTTTGCTGATTTATGAAGGAAGCTAGGCTTTATTAAGTGGCCAGCTGCATTGCCGCAAAATAATATCACGCGATCCTTTGCTGCTTTGAATCGCTTTTCATTTTTAGAAATGTATGGGCGATCAGGCTTGTTTTTCCCAGAAAAGCCCCGTTTCATCAGTATTGAAAACTTGTTGAGGTAGGTACCCTTTATCTTCAATTGAAAAAGTTCTTGCTGCTTCATTGTCTGCGGACGTCAATTCTTCTGTTGTATGAATATTTTTTAAGCAAAAACGCTCCTTGAAATAATCAAACCAACCCTGGCTAAATTTATACTCTTTGTCATTTTAATTTTTAAACTTATCATATATAGAGTAGAGGTTTTTGTTCTTACCATTATTACATCGCAGGGCACTCGTTTTCAATTTATGTCTTCGAGCCAGATATTTAATGCCTGTTCGGTTTTAACCAAGGTATCATCTCGTAGACGGCTTGTCATTTTAGATGCACTTAAAGATCTGCCTAGTATGACTGCATTCCTAATTTCTTTTTCTTTGTTCAAATTGTCAATTCATTTTTCCCGTATTTACATGCAACAGTTGTATTAGAAGAGCTGGCTCTAATTAAATCTAAAATTTTTATTTTCTCTTCCACTGATAATGCTAATCTTTGCTTTTTTTAAGAATTTGGTTGTGGTATGTTTTGTTTTTCAGCCATGATAAAAATATTTATAAAATACTGTATATATACTAGGCCTATATAAAATTTAATATTGGTAATAGTAATGCAGAGGGGTGTCACCCCCGATTTTTATAAAGATCACAGGATATAGGCCTACTCTAAAAAAATAATAATGAAGAATAGTGAAAATGAAAATGGGGGCTCCCTTTAGGAAAAACGCGAGCACGAGGCCCACTAATTTTTATTATAAGAAAGTCTATGGGAAAATTTTGAACTTTCAGAGGCTGTAACTTTTTTTCCTAAGGAGACTGCCGATTTTCGTTTTCACTATTCTTCATTATTATTTTTTTAGAGTAGGCCTATATCCTGTGATTTTCAAAAAAAAAAATTTTTGGTTTTTTTTTTTTAATAACAAATCCTATGGGGTTTTTTTACAACTTTGAGAGGCTGTAACTTTTTTTCCTAAGGAGAGCGCCGATTTTCGTTTCACTATTCTTCATTATTATTTTTTTAGAGTATATCCTGTGATTTTCATAAAAATCGGGGGTGACAACCCTCTGGGTAACAATTACCTTTTATTTTATTTTCCACTGATAATGCTAATCTTTGCTTTTTTTTAAAAATTTGGTTGTGGTATGTTTTGTTTTTCAGCCATGATAAAAAATATTTATAAAATACTGTATATATATATACTAGGCCTATATAAAATTTAATAGGTAATATTAATGCAGAGGGGTGTCACCCCCGATTTTTATAAAGATCACAGGATATAGGCCTACTCTAAAAAAATAATAATGAAGAATAGTGAAAACAAATGGGGGCTCTCTTTAGGAAAAAAGTTATAGCCTCTCAAAGATGTTAAAAATCTCATAGACTTTTCATTTTTGATCCATCCATGTTAGGTCTCATTTCAGGCCCTCTAGTTCAGGTTATAATAAGTTTTGTTAGTTATACACAGAGAAAATCTAAGTATATATACTTAACAAATGTTATCATAACCTGAACTAGGATGGTCCTAAAACTAGCACGAGGCCCACTAATTATTTTTTTTATAAGAAAGCATATGGGAAAATTTAAACTTTCGAGAGGCTGTAACTTTTTTTTCTAACGACTTAAATCATTTTTATTTTTTTAAGCTTCATTATTATTTTTTTTAGAATATATCTTGTGATTTTTATTTTTTTTATTTTTTTTTTAAAGAAAATCCTGAGATTTTTAATAACTTTAAGAGGCTGTAACTTTTTTTCTAAAGAGATCACCACTCTCTTCCTTATATTCTTCATTATAATTTTTTTACCAAGAGGATCAATCTGGTTTGCCGTTATAAAATTGGGGTGTGACAGCCTTCTGGACTACTATTAATTAATATTTGTAACTTTATATTACGATGGGAAACTTGTTATCAATACCAATGACAAACAGAATGCTTTAATGCAAGTGCAACGAGTTATAGTAAAAGCCTATTTTCAAACTTTTTGGTCTATGAAGTTTTCATTTTCTTTTCATTTTAATTGTATGACTAATGTACTGCAGAATTTTAATTTTATTTTTGCAATTTTAATTTTAATTTTTATCTTTTTAATATATCAGTAGCATATATATAGACACAAGATTTTCCTCTCATTTTGTATTTTTGTAATCTGGTTACAAAACTATTTTATTTTGAAGGTAATGCCGATGCGTTCTATAAGACGCTTCTGGGGAGATGTGCCTAAAAAATTTAACTATAAAAAGATGTAGCTACCTCTTTTCAATACATGGAGCTCTGCATTTTTTATATTGATAAATTGATAATATAAATATAGATCTTACTTATGGATATCAAATTGATATTCAATAAGTATTGATATGCAGTGAAAGAGTAAAGGACATTATTCATTAATAGGAGGGACAGACCCTGTAAGATAAATATGTGTCCATTATATCCAGCATTATATTGTTTTGATATATATATATATATATATATATTATATTATATATATACTATCTATATATATATCCTAAAAAAGGCCCACTTTTTTAAGTTTGGCAATAACTACTAAACTACTTAATTTGGATGAGTATTAAAACTGATTCTGTTAGATTGCCATGTCCTATGTATGTTTACCACATAAAAATTTTTTGTTTTGCTTAAAAATTGTAAAAATTATTTAGGACTCGAAGTGAAAAAAAAAAAAGGCCCACTTTTTGCAAAAAGGGGGCCCCATGTGTATGACAAAAGGGCCCCCCTTTTAACTCTTGCTTAAGACGTTAATTTTTTGGTATTTTTAGGTTTATTATCTTGTTATTTAAGGTTTTTTTTGTTGATAGATGACCAGAATCTTTTTTTTTTTTTGAACTTAAAATAAAGACATAATAAAGATAAAAAAGGTAATTTCCTCAATTTTTTTTCAAAATCATCCATTTGGGTCAACCCTCATAACTCTTGGTTGAGTTAATTTTTTTAGTGTTTTTAAGTTATTATTTTTGTTATTTAAGGTTTTTTGTGACTAAATATGACTAATTTTTTTTATTTTTTATTTTTTTTTTTTTTTTATTTTTTTTTTTTTTTAAATAAAAAAATAATATTAAATAAGATGTTAAAATTTTACTTAAATAAACAAAAAAATCAAAAATATGCCAACTTCTTATAACTCTCTATATATTATAGAAAGAATAATTATAGATAGTTAAAATAAAGATGGGCCTTTTTTACATAACATTTATGAAAAGTGGGCCTTTTACATAAGCAAAACTATTTTTTAGGCAAAATACTAAAGTAAACAATAAATAAACAATATACCATAGTATGTTTATTTATTATAACACATATACAGGCCAATTTTTTCATTCAAAAAAAAGTGGGCCTTTTTTTGTCATACACATGGGCCCTTTTTGATAGTGCCTTTTTTCGATGGTACCTGTGTGTTGATTGGCTGCACCCTTTGCTTGAAATTTTGGTGTGGGATTTACCTTATGCATGGGACTAACATAATTTAATTCAATAATAATCTAGATTTCTAGAGTTCTTAATGGCAGTATTGACTGGAAAGTTACCAAATGGTTTTTCACGATGTCAAAAAGGAGGAACGATTTTGAAAAGTTTAAAAAACCATTTTCCTAAAATTCAAAAAATCGAATTTGAACATTATAAACTTTAAACTGCATAATCAAGGGGTTAATAGGTCCACCAATTTTTTTGGTTCTACGCCTCATATATACGGAGATACAGGGTGGGCCTTTTTTGCATAACAAAATTGATGGGCCTTTTTTAGGTAACAGCACTATATATATTATATATTATATATATATTGTATATATATATATATATATACCATATTTTGTATATATATAAATTTATATATATATATATATATATATATAGTGCTGTTACCTAAAAAAGGCCCACAATTTTAAGTTTGGCAATAACTACTAAACTATTTAACATATATGAATTTTAAAATAAGTTCTTAGATCGCCAGGTCCTATGTATGTTACCACATAAAAATTTTTTGTTTTGCTTAAAAATTGTAAAAATTATTTAGACTCGAAGTGAAAAAAAAAAAAGCCCGCTTTTTGCAAAAAGGGCCCATGTGTATGACAAAAAGGGCCCACCCTTTTAACTCTTGCTGAGTTAATTTTTTGGTATTTTTAGGTTATTATTCTTGTTTTTTGATGTTTTTGTGACTAAATAGGCAGATTTTTTTTTTTTTTTTTTGAAATTAAAATAAAAAAAATAATAAAATAAAAAAGGTAAATTTCCTCCAAATTTTTCAAAAATCATCATTTGGGTCAACCCTCATAACTCTCTCTAGAGTTAATTTTTTTTGTGTTTTTAGGTTATTATTTTGTTATTTAAGTTTTTTTGTAACTAAATATGAAGAAATTTTTTTTTTTTTTTTTTTTTTTTTTTTTTTTTTTTTTTTTTAAATTTAAAATAAAAAAATAATAAAATACAAATAAAATATATTTCCTTAAATTAAAACAATATATTATTATTAACCAACAATTAAACTTTATCTATATCATAATAATCCAACAAGAGTTAAAATAAAGATGGGCCCTTTTTACATAAATTTATGAAAAGTGGGCCCTTTTTACATAACAAAAAATATTGTTTTGGATTTTTTTAGACAATATACTACAGTAAACCAAAAATAACCAATATACATGTTGTTAGGTGTTATAACACTTATACAGGCCAATTTTCATTAAAAAAAAATTGGCCTTTTTTGTCATACAAATGGGACCTTTTTGTATGGTCTTTTTTTCGATGGGTACTGTGTGTTGATTGGCTGCACCAAATTTCTTGAAATTTGGTGTGGGATTACCTTTTGCATGGAACTAACATAATTTAATTCAATATTAATATAATTTCTAGAGTCCTTAATGCAGTATTGACTGGAAAAGTACAAAAATGGTCACTCACAATCGTCAAAAAGTAGGTGAAATTTTTGAAAAATTTCAAAAAATTCCCAAAATTCAAAAAATTGATTTGAACCATTATAACACCTCTAAACATGCATACTCAATGGGGTTAATAGGTCCACCAATTTTTTTCGCTCTACACATCATATATACGGAGATACAGGGTGGGCCTTTTTTGCATAACAAAATTGGTGGGCCTTTTTTAGGTAACAGCACTATATATATATGCTGTTTATTTAATTGAAATGTCGATGATTAAATAAAAATATATATTAATTATATATATATATATATATATCTTATATATATAGTAATATATATATATAATATTATATATATATATAATATATATATATATATATATATATATATATATATATTATTATATAATATATATATAATATATCTCTTTACTGTATCATATTCAAAATATCCCTACTGCATGTTCGTTGGTTCCGGGCAAATGTCTTCATAGTAAAACTTGGTTTTTTTTTTGGTAATTTTATTTGGCAAAAGCTCTTTTCAAATGTTTATTTGAGTTTTTATTATGCTTTTATGTTGATTTTGTGTCCATAGTTTTTATAAAGTAGAAATTGAAAGTGTTTCACTCGATCTAAATTTTTAATAAAAATAATTTTTGTAATCAAGCTTATTTAATTTAATGTTATAAAAATATTCATTTAAATATATTTTTTAACACTGGTATTAATCCAGAAATATCATTACTTTTTTTTTAGTATTTTAATATTGAATAAGAACATTCCATGATTGGTAATTTTATCTCTAAAAATAGTTAGAATGGTCATTAAGAACTTTGGAAGCACTAATTGAGCATTAACTGAAGTGGAGTCTCATCTATTTTGTTCGTAATTTTAAAAACTTGCTCCAATATACGAAATACAAAAAAAAGTGAAATATTTAATAACTATAATCTGAAGACTTTAGATTACATTTCCATTCTAATTTTTTTTTTTTTTAATTACGATATATCAAGAATATTTTTCTTGTTTTTACAGGGTATTAATTATTTGGAATATATTTCTATTAAAATTTATATTTTAAAATGGATGTGAAATCTGAAATTGAAATTAAAGATGAAAAATTAGACTTAGAATATGACTCTTATGAACAAGATCCTCAGGTAGGCTAATATATATAATATATATATATATATTTATAATTATATATATATATATATATATATATATATATATATATATATATATATATATATATATATATATATATATATATATATATATATATATATATATATATATATATATATATATATATATATAATAATGTCATGTAAAAGTGGGGCAATTTTGGTCCAGAATTGGGGTACTCAAATGCTAATGTTTTATGGGCTTTTTTTTTTTTTTTTTTTTTTGAATTATTATATATATATATATATATATATATATATATATATAATATATATATATCTATCTATAATATATCTATTATATTATATTATATTATAATATATATATCTATATATATATATACTATAATATATATATAATATATATATATATGTTATGTTATACCTTTAGGAGTAGAATTAGTATTATTGTATATGTACATATATATAATAATCAATTAATTGTTAGAAGCCGATGTAAAGTAGAACGATTGCCCCATGATTTTGGGGATGGGGCAATTCCTGTCCACTTCCATTTTCACATCTCTAAGAATTCATCCAATAAACGCTCGAGATCTCTTATTTGATAACTATGATAACAGTTTTCATTTATTAAACATAATGGTTTTCAATATTATTCTTAAGAAATAGGGTTAAAACGTCATAAAATGCTCGAAGTTTGTGTTCGTTTTCTGCTCAACCCAAACATCAAATCGTAAAAAAAATGCTCTACGCACCCCAAGCGTAAGGAATTTCT
>JABUQX010094021.1:5000-7500 GCA_015478945.1 Trachelipus rathkii
TTCGTAGAGCCTTATCTCCTCTTCACAGACTGCAAATTTGAATTATCTTTGCCTCCTTGTTTATGACTGTCTCTTCAGTTTTTACGATGAGGTTTCCTGGTGTGTTTCCTTTGAAGGTGAATGAGATGTCCAATTGCAATTTTGGCCATGACACTTTCAAAGGTCTTACCATATTCCAAATCCTCATCTTTCAGTAGGTTTATTTGCCTGAACAGCCACGCATCGTCCACCTACAGTGCTGTCCGCGCAGGGGTTGCAAGATAAGGCGGTTTCCACTTCTCTGTCTCCTTTTTTTTTTTTTTTTTTTTTTTGTCAAGCGAGCAAGCTCCTCGGTTATGCCTATTTTAATGCATTCTAGAAATGGTTCACCGTTCGGAGGTGCCATTCTTGTGGGGCTTCAGCTAGCTTAAGGAATTCCTTATTAGAACTTTTAAATTTTATTATTTTTTTTACCGTTGTCACCGCCGCTCACGGGCAAAACACCCAATTCAAGGAGTGGGTGTTGAAAGCCTCAAAAATCCATCTAACGCAAATTAGG
Source organism: Trachelipus rathkii (assembly GCA_015478945.1). Classification (NCBI taxonomy): domain Eukaryota; kingdom Metazoa; phylum Arthropoda; class Malacostraca; order Isopoda; family Trachelipodidae; genus Trachelipus; species Trachelipus rathkii. The sequence goes on from JABUQX010094021.1 coordinate 5,539, forward strand.
CAGATGAGCAGACGCAGGCTTTTAAGTGAGGGAAATTAAATTGAGTAAGAAACAAACGCAGATGATGGAAGAGAATTCCCACAGAACAAGAGGTGGCAGGAAAAAGAAAAGAAGCACCGCAGCGAACCAGCCTGGAGTTACTAACATCAACGCAAAACTCATGTGCCGACACAGCACCCCTTGTGGTAACTAGGGCGTCGTAAAGGTGGTGGTACGCGAGTGGATAGTTCCCTCGAGCACTTGCCTCTATAGTACCTATAGAAAAGGGATAAAGACCAACATCGCGCCGCAAATATTATAAGGGTCAAGTGAACTAGAAAGTTCAGGACAGTTTATAGTCTTTTGCCTTTGACTCGACCCTACCCAAAAGCCGGGATGAAACCAGAGCCCCGCCCCCACAGATATGAAAGCAGTACTCCCCATACAAGGGCGGATGAGACCATTGTATAGGTGGAGCAACTGAGAAGAGGAAAAAAAACGTCTCACACTCTAAACAGAACTCCAGTTTCTTTGAGGCCGCCCTAGCAAACCAACTGTGATTTGAAGGTTTTCAAAACATTTTTTTGTTAATGTTAAGGCCAAGGATGTTTTATTGTCAACAGGAGAACGAGAGAACCGTCGAAAGAGATAAAAAAGTTAAGTGTCTTAGAGAGAGAGATTTGTAGAAGTTGGGTTTTTAAAGAATTAATTTCACAAGGTTGAGACGACCCAACCCTGAAATTCTATCCAGATCAGCGAGAATAAAAATCGGAAAGATTAGACGAGAGGCAATTCTAGAGTAAAAGAAAGCGGGAGCAGAATTGATATGAGTTGAAAATGAAGGGTCAAGTCATCGACGATATGAGTGGATAGAGTTAGATGTGCAGGTGAGAAGATCAATTATGAAAAGTAGGAATAAAGTAGGAGATAAGACAGAACCCTGAGGAACACCACTATTGACAGAAAAGAAGAAGTCGCCCCATCAACAACAGCGATATTGAGCGATTTGAAAAGAAAGCTAGCATAAGTAAGCAAAGAGAAGAAAGGAAACCCAAAGGAGGGGAAAGCTTGGAGAGCAGTGACGCGTGCCATACCGGTCAATATGCTTTGGATATGTCAAGCGCCACCACACAAGTCTTCCAGTAGTTCCTTAGGGCGGAAAACATAAATCTGTTACAATAGGAAAGTATATCGCCAAGTAAGATCTCGCCAGCAACCGAAGCCGTACTGGTAATGCCAGAAAGAAGAGAAGAGATCCAAAGATGATCTAAGAAGTGAGAGGTGAGAAGGGTTTCAAAGAATCTTAAAAAGAAATACAAGTGAGAGCTATAGGGCAGTAGTTAGAAAGGATCAGAGCAGCATCATTTTTTCGGAATAGTTGGACATATGGCGCGGCTTCCACACTGAGGGAAAGTGCTAGTATTGAGGCATAGGGAATATAGTTGAGCGAGGGGTGGGGTCAGCACGGAAGCCCACTCCCTCAAATTCGGAGGGGAATGCCATCTGGGCCACCCGCCTTCCTAACGTTTCCATAGATTTCGGAGCTCATGCACCCGATCAAATGAAATGAAAGGTAAAGGCATAGGACACCTGAGAGGAGAAGGAGGAGGAAGAGGAACATACCAGATCGTCCAGGGTTGAATTAGAGGAAAATAGGAGGCCAAACAGGAGATTGGCCTTTTTCAGTTGGAGTATTAACAACAGAAACTCGAGGAATAAGAGGAGGAAAGGATGATTTACAGAAAGTTGTTAGAGATGTTTTTGGCAAGAGGCCAGAGAAATTTGTCAGTAGGAGAAACAAGGAGGTTAGCGCGCATTTTCGTTTAATGAAAGTCCGCTTTGCCCGTCGAAGAGTATCCCTGCAACGATTTCTAGCTGAATGAAAATTGGCAAGAGTGATAGGATGGCCAGGGAACAAGCACGATCGAACCATGGATTTTGAGGAGAAAAAGATTTAGTCCAGACAAGGAATGAAAACTTGCC
>JABUQX010094021.1:17500-30000 GCA_015478945.1 Trachelipus rathkii
CTGAAGAGAGAGTCCGCGGTCTAATCGAGTAAGAGCCAAATGTCCATTAATCGATTCTCAATACAATATGCAAGAAACATCTACAATCCGTTACAAAGGTTTTCAGAGAATGCAGCGCTATTCTATTTTAATATATACTGATTGTGATTAAATTCTTTATAAATGCGAGTTATGAATCTAATTAGTATAGGATCATGAGTAAGATATCATATGCCATTTTTTTTTTTTTTGAAAATTTAAGAATATAAACCCTATGAACACACAAGAGTTGTCTACAGCAAAACAGCCTGTAAAATACGGTGTGCTAACATGTAGTTAGCAGAAAGTAGCACATAGCACTTTGAGATCCTCCTATTTTCCAATATGAAAGAGAGTATCTTCACTAAAATAAAAACCAGAAATTACAATATTCAGATCTCACAACTAAAACGACTCTTCGAATATCTATAGTGCTAACGTCAAAATCAAGTTTGTCGCAGGCGGTATAACGTTTCCCCAGTTTTCTCGTTATGAGACTATATTGAAAGATCTGACTCATATAGCACACCACGTTTACGATTGTATAAACAACATTGATTAACAGATACAAGAGAGATGTTGCATACAGAGGTTCACCGTTATTTCAGAGCGATAGAGAATCCCAGGTCAACCGAGCAGTGACATCTGACACTGCACAATATTGGCATTAATGTTTTTTTCTATAATGTATTTAAATGAGCAATGCTCTACAGCATGTACCACTGACTGTCGAAACATTTGCCGAGAGTAGAGGATGTTGTAGAAGTAGTGAATGTTTCTAATCTTGTTTAAGATATGTATCACTAAGCGATAACTTTAGAATAATTGAGTATTTTCTTGACTAAGTGCATTGAAAGATATTTGTATACGGACCACTCTGATATTAGAATGCAATCTGATTATGATAACTTCTGTGCTATCGAATTATAAATATATCATCTAGATGCAAGATTTGAGATCACTGTGTCTAGAACACATGTAAACGTGACATATGCATTAAATGTGAGTACTATGTGTTGCTATAAACTGAATAGTTTTTGGGACGCGAGAAGTTTGAATATCACTTGAATTATAATTTTTCCATCATTTTTTCCGTCCATATTATGTGTTATAAATATTATTCACACTTCATAATCAAGTATTATACTCATTATTTGAGGAAAATATATTTTTTTAAAATCACAGGATATAATGACATATATGATTCATATTCAAATTATTATTGATAGTGAATTCCAATTATTACTTAGAGCATGTGAGAGAGTCTCTTGAGTTCTAGTTGCGAGTTCGGATCTCCTATTAATTTATAGTGTACATTAATATATGTTTTATTTTATATTATTGATATACGGTATATTGTGTATCAATTGTTAACTATTAATCTTACTCATCTCATACTAATATTTGTTACGCGTGTCTCTCAGCATCGTGATGTACCACATATTTTTGTGGAGTGAAGATGCACTAGCTATCACAAGAGTTACTAACCCGGAACAAAAATTAGTACGGAAAATATTATTATTTTATATATGATAGAATGTAGAGCTCGAGGAGATCAGTATAATAGAAAATGTCCTCGCTCAAAAAATGAAACAATGCCTATAAACTCTGATTATACTTGATCTTCCTAAGCGATATAACAAGACCCTTATCTAACCTCGCGAACTTTAGAGTAGAAATTGGCGCAGAGACTAAATTATTACAACGTAAGAGACATGCACCAAACTCACAGTTATCGAGTGAGTAACGAACATCCATATAGTGGCACGCCATTGTAAATGTGAGTGAGTGTTTCACTATATCCACTCTACTCTAATGGGTCACACATTAACAGCACAGACAAAATAATCCCGTAAGAATTCCTTCTTTGTTTTTGCTCAAAAAAAAATCAGGATGCCAGGCCAGCATATACAAAGACCACTTGTATATGGTCAGCAAGCCTTCTATACACATCAGAATCTCCTCCAATGAGTACAAATTTAATATGATAATAGGACGACTTATTTCAGATATAAAAAAACATATAGAGGGAACTCTGAGTCAATTCTATTATGATCTATTCATACCTTATATATATATATATATCGCTTGTGCCTGGAGTGATGCAGAATGCTTTCGGATAATTTTCAAGCTAATTATGACACATGAGGAAGACGACACAGTAGAAAAGAAGTTGTAAAGCTAAATCGCTGACATTAACCTCAAAGCGAGAGCTGAGACAATAATTTCTGATATTTTTTATGATCTAGAATGATATAATATCCTTGTGTATTCAAGAAAGTAGCACTTAGTAACCGTTTTCCTTTTAGGTATATCAAGTTACTCACAGATTGGTGCCGAAAATCTTAGCATTTCTCAAATATTAAATTATTTAAATATTCATAAATTGACCTGCTTAGTCAACTCACGAGCCTTTACACAGGAGCATACACATCACACTAACTCTATACAGTATGACTTGAGAGTGAGCGTTTATGACATATAAAGTAGCTACTAATATCGTCACATTGTTGTAGAGTCAACTATGATAATTTGAGCCTCAAATATTTCACTAACCTATATGATAAATAGAGATAAGTGAAAATTGCAGTCAATATAATACTAAAACTGACTGTCTACGTAAATATATATAGAGTTTAAAGTGGTAAATAATTATAATAACACAATTTAACTAGAGCGTTATGTGTCTAATTTACTAAATTAAATAATACATAATCTATTATGAGTAGTATATCTCCTATTACTACTATCCTCAGATAGTTTAGATGTGTATTCCGTATATATATATATAGAATTCTTTTTAAAAAGATATAGTGATATATATATATTATAAGATGAACTTCGAGTAGTCTTTATCAGATGAGCTTAATACTTCATCATAATCAATATGAATTACACTCACTATTCAAATAATTAAAATTCTCAAATTTAAGATAAATTTATTATATCAAATGTTATAGTCATATATAATGAAATCTGTATTTTAATAATATCAGAGTTCCTATATAATTGTTATTAGTTTCCAAAACGTCAGGTTACCTTTTATGTTATTAATACATAAAGGCAACAAAATCAAAATCAACTTATATATTAATTTAAATTTAATACATATAAGCTATAATGTATAGTAAATCTAAATGTCAATCGTGAGCTAAATATATATAGGGCTTCACTATCAAACTATATATACATTAATCTCAAAGTCAATTGTGATTACCATTAAACCGTTATAAAGTTTAATTTATCAAACTAGTGTTATCAAACTTCAAAGTATTTAAACATTCAATTCACCTTGAAATTGTTGTGAATTAATCAAGATATCTCACTATAAATATAGCTAAGACTATATCTCAAGAATAATATGCATTAAATCGCATATAAAACACTACAATATTTAAAGAATAAAAATTAAATACATAGTTTAAAGTTCTAGAAAAGGATATACGTAAAAATTTTCATTACATATATCAAAGTTAGAACTCGCAACTGATAAATATCAAGTGGAATAACCTGAATAAGATACTTATAATACTAAAACTAAATTATACCAACGAAAGTCGAAAACTACAAGGAAACAACGTCTACAGCAGTTAATAAATTTAAATTGAAAGACCTCTTATAGTAGTCACTATAATATATATATATAATCCTCTGGCGAGACCACATTTACTAACAAACACTATAAATTAAAAGCTCATAAATCATACATCGATACTCGTTTGAATTGTTATTCGAAGGTTTTTCTTTATGAGAAAACTAAATTTGCCACAAAATAGTGAAAATGTTCTCTCCTGGAAGACTCAATTCATTCATAATTAAAAGTTCTAAGATGTGTTCAGGTAGCACGATTCACTTAAGAACTTGAGAGAAGTCAGTCGAGAAAATCGAAATGCGATTAAAGATATAAGTTATTTTGCGCTGCAGTTAAGAGATCGTCTTTTAAGGTCAACGTCTAATTGGGTGAAGAAAAGAGGATAAGGAAAACTTATGAGCGCTTGATACAAAAGTCAGTGATATTTTTGTATATATAATTAGTGATAAATTGAGTCGACAGCTTAAATTCTCATCAATAAGTAATACTGAGTAATAGTTCAATACTTATATATATAATATATAATATATAATATACTATATATATATCTCAAACAGTTCAAAAGGTAAAACCTAGCAGGTTGAAATTATAAATTACTATGGTGATAGAGATAACTAGTATCAATACCAAATGCAGATGGTTACATAACTCATATAAGTCGAGTAATCATCAGTACAATATATAAGTCATAATGTCATAATATAAATCTAATACTTATTATCAAAGTTCAGATAATATATATATCAATATTCACAGAAAAAATGTACGAGTACCTAATTTCAAAATCGGACACTACATACAAAGTTAAATCAGTCAAAGTATTACATATTTTAAAATTTAATATTCTTAATAAGTTCATATATTATCTTAATTAGTTCAATGTATTATTAATTCATTAATATTATTTATAAATGTCAATTTATTATTATTATTAGTTATTATTATTTCACTTATTAATATTTATCACCTTAATTATTAACTCTTATTTAATTAATTAATTAATATTTATTATAATTATTATCTAAATATATATATTAATACTTGATTAGTTTACTATTATTATTATTATTTGTTATTATTATTATTTATTACTTTAATGTTATTTTATTATATTATTATTATTATTGATCTTATTATATTATTATACACTTATTATGTCATATCAATTTTTTATCATTATTATTTTATTATTATTATTAAGCTGTAAGTAGTATGTAGTATTGTTGATAATAGTAGAATAAGTATAGGCAGTAGTAGTAGTAATAGACAGAAGTAGTACTATATACCTTTCTTTCTTTTTTTGGCAAAGTTCGCAATCTCACAGGCAATTGAGCAACATGTACGCTATTATATCTATATATCTATTATTATTATATATTTAATATTTATTATAATTACTATAACATTAATGTCATAAATTCTTAATCTCTTTCATACGATTTATTATTATTATTATCTGAGATATTTATTATTTATCATAAATTAATGTATACTAACCATTCTCACTCTCATATATATTACAAGTCCTTCAATAATTATTTCTAGTGATTCAAAGTATCTCAAATACACTCTATTAATATTTTTCACAAAATTTTTAATTGAAGAAGATAATTAGCATACTGAAATTTCCTATAATCAATATTCGCCTACTTTAATCGGGAAGAAGTATATACTCCCACACAATTTATATAATTGTACTAAAGAGCATTATTAATATCTTATATAATCGACACTATAAACTATTACAAACAATATATATATAAACTCAGACAGTTAATGTATTTAAGTCACTGTCCAACTTATTATATATTACAAAAATATGAGTAGGTGGCTTAGAATATTCAAATGGCGGCTGCCCTACTAATAGGTACAATTACATAATGAATTGGGCCTGCCTATTATTCATCATTGTTCATAACAAACTCATGAATTTATTATATCCTATCGATATATATGATTAAAATAAAACTACAAAAATATCTCAATATATAAAATTGAAATCACTCAATCAAAAATTAAATAAGGTGATCATATTGCTCAGAACTAGTTCACAACTATTCTACTATATATATTTTCAACTTTTATTCAAATCTTTAAAATATCTATAATAAATTTTAAAAATATATTTAATAACTTACTGTACATAAATAAACTTTAGTAATATTAAATCACAAATCAATAAATTATTAACAGTATAATAATTTATTTGGTTTTCCGTTTCTACTTCTAAGTACAACATATAACCTCCCACATATAGTGTACATGTAGTTTAATCCAAGTAGTATATTGAGCTTTTGAGAGGATACCAGACATTAAATTGCGCATTAATTTATATTAATTTAATACACAGATGAGATCATCCTACATCAAATATAATCATTGACAACCTCAAATTGGTTAAAGCCATTAATCAATATATATATATATTACCTGCCGTTCTTTCTCACTAATGATGTTTAATAATAATTTGTTTATATTATCACTTTCGAGAGATTTCTGCTATATATATGCGAACTTAGTCTCTATATGTGTATTTTTACATCGCATCTCATATATTAGGAGTGGGCACAAAGCGTAGGCAATATCAGAGCACAACGTTAGCTGCGGTGCGGTGCTTGCGCAGGCTAATACTGAGACTGAATATAGTAGACAGGATTATAGTGTGTAGTAGTTGATTTGCATATATCCAAAATATTTAACCAAAGGTGAGGTGCAGTGATTTTAGAGATTCACTATTTAATACTTTGTTACGCTTGCATAAGCATACACCCGTCTTGGTCTATATTGATGTGTGAGGGTATAGCGTCATGGTGTTCAAGAGTCGTGTATAAAATAGTAAGAGAGGAGATGAATGCCACACAGTGAGAGTGTAGGTGCGATAAAATGCATATATACGTATGCTTATACATAAAATGTTATAATTAGCCAGTTCAATCTCATAAAAATTAGGGTAGACAAGAATCAATCGAGAGAGTACTCTCTGACAATGCATCTATCACAATAGAATGATATTCTTTTCCAACGAGAAATTTTGGAGATGTATGGTGTGCGATAGATATGACTGGTGAATGTACGAGTAGTGCTGTGATATTGAGTAGTAAAGAAAAAAAATCTAATGAGTCATTAGATTTTTTGTCAGGAATAGCACCATGTTTGTGTGACTAATGATATAATCACTGTCAACTCAGTAGTGTATAGATCTAGTATCTGATATTATTAGTAAGATATGCCATGTAACGTTGAATAAATACTAATATTTTACTAGAGACAGATAATCATTAATATAACTCCTATCGTATGAAAGAGTGTATCAAGTATGAGAGTTATTTCTCAGAGGTCTAAATATATCGAGAGAAATTTTCTACTCTGTCGTCTAGAGCGGCAATTGGAGGCCTGTTTCTTCATGTAGACGTCGGAAGGAAGGAGGTCGAATGTAATCTGTCACACGTGAGTAGCGAGAGAATGTGTTGCGCACATAATCGTAGAGATACTTTTGTACTTAAAGAGAGTCTGTCTCTTATATATCGCTAAACATATTAGTGTACTAATATACAAAAATGACGATTCTAACATAAATTGATTAAAATTTATTGAAAATTTATAATATCTATTTTATTCACGCATTATATACGGATACTATAGAAAACTAAAATATATTGATTTCTTTATTTAATACATAGTCTAAACTAAGATTAATAATATTCATGATTCTGTCTATCTATGATAATTATTTATTAATTATTATTATTAGTCATTTACGAACTATATTTAACTATTTGAAACTTATATACAATTTTTTTTAAAAACTCATAAAACTTTATCATCTCTCTCATTTCTATTTACAACCAAATTTTCTCTCTAGCATTACTCATTATTTCATTTAATATTGTAATAAAGAATACGCTTTTATTTATAAATTACTTACCCCTATTACTATAATATGCTTCCTAACAACACATATAATAATATATAATATACATATTAACCATATAAACAAAATCAAACTCTACACATACATACATGATATATCATATAATATTAATATATATTAACTATATATAATATATATAAATATTAATTAATAATATATATATATATATATATTATATATATATATATATATAATCATATTAATTAAATATATATATATTAATATATATATATATATATATAATATATATATATATTATCATACTACAATCACATATATATATATATGTAGTATAATATAAATTTTTTAGTTATTCCTATATATATATATATATATAGTATATTAAACTTTTTTATTTATTTTTAATTTTTTATATAATATATACATTTCCTAACTTTTGGTATCTACATAATCTACTAATATTTAAGATACAAACTACAAGTGAATGGCTACTCACCTTATGTTATATGTAGAGATATTTTATTAGTTATTATTATGTTAGGGTAATAGTTATATAATATCCCTACAATATATCACTATATCTATCCATATCCTAGATTAGACTTTGAAAGAGACATTCGTCGTTTATTATCACTTCTTTTATTCATACCTTAGATGTCTATTCGTATGCTAGATCATTACTTTGCATTCAGATAGGGTCTTTTTTCCAACACCTTCGAGTGTTATTAATTAAATTTCATGCAATAGCAATATGGAACAAAGGCTTTAATATATTATCTTAGAGTTTGGAAATCTCTTCTATGTGGTTCTTCTTTTCAATGCACTCTTAGGTTCGACAAAACAGTCATATATATCTAGTTCTTTTTTTGATCATCAATACGTATTTTATTATATCAATAATTTCATGTCGCGCTACATCTTCTGAGTAGACTCTTATTCCTCCAAATCCTTCTCTCAAAGAGCCAATACTCAATCGGTTCCATCCACATCTACCACTTCCAAAATTGTCTTCAATTTATAAGGAGGTTTATTTTTTATTGTCATGTTTTCATTATTATTAAATTTAAAAAAAAAAAAGTATAGAAATTAAACAAATAATCGAAATTGTCAATTGAGCCATTGGTCAATAGATGGTGAGGGTTCGATATTAAAACAAATTCAGATTTTCCTTTCTCAATATTTTTCATCTCTATTAAAAAATCAATTCTAATGACAAAAAGAAAAGATAATATATATATATTAATATATAATATATATATATATCTATATATATATATATATATATATATATATATAATATATATTATATATATAATATTCTGATTTCTACCCATTGATTTATATTGAGTATCATCATTATGTTAAATTCGTGGATTCTAACTAAATACTAGGGTCTAAAATCTTAATGGTCCATATATAACGACATCTCATTGGATGTGTTATTAATTCCATTCGTATCCTTTTTTCTTAATATTTTTATTTAGTGAGAATGTCTAATGGCCATATATATAGTCACTCTTTAACACAATCTCACATAAAATGGATTTTGAGTGGCGTCGTTGTTTTCTTAGCATTGTGAGAGTGTATTCCATGCAGTAAGGTGTGTGGGTGCTTTTGAACCGTAAAAAGGCTTGCCTATAAGTTGTGAGTGATTATTTCTTAAATATAACGTGTTTTCATTGTGCAACAAACAGGAAAATTCATCATATTAACATATAGAGTGTGATACCTGTCTCTAGATTTTGTCTCTTTCCATGTATAAAGACAGACCAATAAAGTCATCTATTCTCTAGTATCGAGAGAGCAATGGAATTCGACGAGGATGACGAGTTTTATTACCTCTCGCATTGTCAACAGTGAGACAGTCATTGATGAGCTTTCACACAATACTATCTGCTTATCAAGATCAAGCGTGCGGTGGATTCATTAGCTTCGTGCGTCGCGTGGTAATATCTGCTCTGTTTGGTCGTTCAATTGCTGGTTTCACTCGTTTTTTATGTTTTTTATAATATTGTCTTGTTCTGTTGTATATTTCTCTTACGCTAGTGTTGAGTTTTGTTGGTGTTGCTTGAGAGTATATTATCTGGGTGATGTATAACGGTATGGTACAGATCTTGACTCTCGTTGCTCCGTTGTGCTCTCATACTGTAATTGTTCTTTGCTCTCGTTCGAGTTCATTAATTCGTAATGTAATGCTGTTCTTGCTGGCTGTGTGAGATGCATTAGAAAATTTCCTCAATCTTGCAATTCTGACATTTGGGCAAACCATGATCTGTTTTGTTGGGTATTTCGGAAGTATTTTAATCCGCGCTGTTATAATTGTGCTAAATGCCATGAGTCTGCCTTATCACTATAGATGAAACTATTTGCATTGATAGTCCATGCTCGCCCCAATTCCATATTCTGTCGTTTGTAAGATATATTCGCTGTTTGTTGCGTTGCTGTTGTGTAGGTTTGCTTCTACTCTTAGTTGTCATCACTTCGTCTATATATGCGATCTGTCTTGTAGAGTCTTAAGTATTATTGATCTTATTTAGATTGTAATTTGTGGATATTGTTGTGTCCCGATCTGTGTGTATGCTGCTCGCCCTAGCAAGATCGCACGAGCTCGATTTGCTTGTCCTCAACATCTGAGTATATTGTTTTGCTCTGAGACAACCATCTGGTTTTTGGTCTCTATGTCTCGTTCGTATGGATGTTGCTCCATGTGCCTAGAACTAATAATCGAGAGTATATATTATATACAGAATCGTATATCACTACTGGACTCGCGATTGACTAAGAGTGTTGTTCCATTATTAGCTTTTGCGTCGCGGCCAAAGCGAATATAATCTTAATGTTATATATATTACTAAGCGTTATTCCAATCCTGTTATCTAATCATTGTTTTGTTTTTTCTAGATTATTGTTATGTTGCCTCGTATTCTGCCTCGTGCGAGCACTAACTGCATAATGTCTATTTTCTATATTATATTGCTCGACGTCCTTTATTTATTTTATATATCACATAGAAATATATTTATTTGTATTCTAAATATAATGACTCTATTGTTCTCGCATTATATATAAACAATAATCACAATCATGAACAATTTACATAATATAATAATTATTCACTCGTTATAGACACCAAATGCACAAATTCATCTAATTCCAGAGATTATAACTAATAATAGGACAATAACTTATTAATGCATTGAGACTTAACATAATAAAGACAATGAGTATTTATAGTTTCAATAATATAATAATAATAATAATAATATATGATATCTTTACTTAATCGATTAGAGACACTAAAAAAATCACATTTATTATGAATATATAAGAGTCAATCACTTATAATAATAAATAATAATAATAATAATAATAATAATAATTAATAATAATAATAATTATAGATAATAATAATAATAATAATAATAATAATAATAATAAAAATAATATAATCAATAATAATAATAAGTACAATATATTATAAATAAATAAATTTTATATATTTAATTATTTTATTATATTATTTTGTATATATATTATATCACAATTTTTAAAATAGCCAAATTCTATATTCCTATCACTAGATCTATATATACTCCAATATACGAATACAAATTATATAGAATTGAGAGAGTAAGATTAATCACATTAAAGAATAAAATTGCTTATCTTTAAAAGTGAGCTTTTATTTCCACACCTCTTTGCTTCATCACACACATCTATTATCTTGCATTATAACTCCATATAATGATCTCCTGAGAGCTAGACTCTCAACTGACTAATCTTTCACATTGTAGCCAATGATGCGATTAAAAATACAGCACTAGAATTTCCTCAGACACGCACTACTAAATAGTATACATTCTTATAAGAACGTATGCTACATGCAAAGATGCAGTCTCATACAAATATACTTATGTCCCCTATATTATCTTCAACTTGTATACTCAAAATCTGTATATACTCTTTATTTCATTTTCTCACTTCAACTCACTAGACTACCTAAAAAGGTATATACTGAGAATAATCTTTATCAAGTCTTTTCGACATATAAAAGTATCAAAATGAATCTTAACTTATATAATATATATTATATATATACTGTGAGTTTTCTTTTATTCACTTCCAAATCTTCAATAAAATCTTCATATGAACATAGAGAACGATTATAAATCCTAAAAAATCTAAAGGATCAAAACCCTCAAAACTGTTTTCAGATACGGAATCTTCCTTTTCTGGTTCTTTACTTTCTTCCGCTAATTCTTTTGGTATCTCATAAAATTTTTTCAGATGCACTTGGTGGACTCTGTACAACAAGGTATTCCTATATTTGTGCTGTATATCGTATAGTACACCGTTTCCATAAACTTTAACAATTCTATATGGTCCGTGGTACTTCTTGGCCAACTTATTCTGTACAGCATGTCCTTTATAAATGTTCTTTTTTAGGACTAATTCTTCCAACTTAAAGGGTTCGTAGTTTGGATCTTTCTTTTTCCAAGTTAATTCTTCTGATTCTTTCTTCTTTACGTTCTCCAAAAACAAACTGGCTGGTGTTTGGTTTAATTCTCGATGGTAACTATGATTGTAAGTGCTTATGATGTCACCCAAACAAGAATCCCATGTAGTTTTATCATCTAGCATTCGTAACATATTTAATATGGTTCTATTTATTCTTTCCACAATCCCGTTCGTTTGTGGGGTATTAGCCGCAGTCAATCTGTGATGAATGTTTCTTTTTTCCAAAAATGTATCCATTAACTGATTTCTAAATTCTGAACCATTGTCCGTTTGAACTTCTTTTGGGTTTTTCAAGAAAGTGGCTAACATATTACGAAAAGCTTCTAGGATGGTTTCTGCCTTCTTGTTCTGAACAGCCACAGCCATCAACCATTTAGAATAGACATCTACTCCCACTAACACATATTTATTTCCTTTGGCTGTTAACGGTAACTCCATCAGATCTAATGCAACGATATCAAAAGGATTCTTGGCATTTAT